>JAKJXP020000168.1:0-61783 GCA_022225965.2 Diatrype stigma | reverse complement strand
AAATACGTATATAAAATAACGCTTAAAAATACGGATATAAAATAGCATTTAAAAAATACGAATAAAAAATAGCGTTTAAAAGATGCGTGGAAATTTTTCGGGCCTTTTTTAAAAAAAAGAGGCTCCCCGTAGCGCAGCGAAGGGCCGTAGCCTGTTTTTTTAAAAAAGGCCCGAAAAATTTTAAAAAAAGGTAGGCATTAATTAAATTCGGTAGCGACCTTAATTATTTTCTTGCATTTTCCTTATATGGTTTCGAAATTATAATAAGTTATTTCCGAAATCGTACGAAAATCGAATATTACGTATGAAATTTAGGCAAGTTTTTTTATCCAAATCTATTTTTTCGTAAAAGCAATTACGGCCGAATTAAGGTATGCCTATTATTGTTTTGCAAATTTTTATCTCCGAATTCTAATTATTACGATAACCGAATTTAAATACGTTGCTGTAATTTCGTAAACGTTAAAGAAACCTAATCGATACCGATTTCAAGTACGTATCGGAACTTCGCGAAAGTTTAATTTACCGAATTTAAATACGTAAATTAATATTAAAACCGTAAAATTTCCTTTTGCGCCATATTTATAATACCGCAATTGCTTATTTTATTTAGTTGCTATATGTTATTTTAATATAAGTAAAACAATATAACGTCGAAAAGGCCCGTTCGTTCCGAATTAAGCGGTTAAAATCCGAACAAAATACCAGGTATCTTAAACGATATTTTATAAGATCTTCGCATAAATAACGATAACAATTACGTTCCCTTTAATAAAAAAAATATTCCACGATCGGAATTCGGCTTTCGAAGAACTTCGGAAGAATTATTAAAAGCTGGAATTAAAGCTGGCTTTAAAACGATAAACGCGGACGAAAAGCCGATAGTGCCTTTAAAGTTCGGCTCGAATATTGCGACCGTAAAATACTTTAATAATCGATTTAACCGATATTTATTTCGTATGGCATAAATTAATTAATTTATTAAAACCATGTTTATTTAAATAAAAAAAATAAAGAAAAAAGTCGGCAAATTCGATAAAAAAATAAACTTTATTAATAAAAAGCTCGAGAAAATTATATAACGCTTAAATATAAATAACTAATGTATATTAATTTCTAAATACGGCAATAACGAATAATTATATTAAGATAATTAAGGTTTTTTTCATAATAGTCGTTTATTTAATACAAAACGTAGCCCAGGTCCATTTGCAAATACCTTTTCTTTCGCCTTATTAAAAAGCCTTAAGAAATACGGATTATTTAAAGCAAGAAATTCTGAAATGCCTAATATAGGATTTACATTAAGATTTTACAAATTTAAACGCAAAGAAATTAAAATTTTTGATTCCTTTTATAAAAACCCTGGCGATATTAATATCGTTATTTTTAAAAATCCTATTATATTTATCGACGCATATTATTTTCGAAATCGCATTTAAAGTTTTCTAAAAAATGCATTTAATAAAGTTAATTACGAAAAACAATTATAAACTGTTTTTTAAACATTATTATCCGAAGCCGCCGTCTTTTAATAAAATAACGAATTGTTAAAAAAATATCGTCGAACCTACCGATATTAAGGCATTAAGAAAATATTAAACGCGTTAATAAATCGTTTTAAACTAAACGCAGCCATGTTTACTAAGAAATTCGCAATTTTTAGCTTTTATATTTGCGAATTTATAAAGAATTAATATGCATTAGCGATATACGTTAATAAAAAGCTGTAATAAATTCGCGCCATAAATATTTTAATTCAGAATAATTATAACTAATACGATATAATAACGCAAATTTAATCGAATATATTTTTAAAAGTTAAGCAATTTTTACGTATTTTAATAATAATAAAGATATTTAATATATATATGCTCCAAATTAAATAAAATAAGGTTACTTTATTATTATTTATTACGAATTTATATTCCCATATTGCGGCATAAGTATTAAATAAATATAAATCCTTATAATCTTATACGTATGTAATTTAAAAAAAGCGAGATATTAATACATTTCGTTCTTTCAAATTATTATCCTATCGATTAAATCGAAAGGATAATCGCACAAACTATTTCGATTTTTACCGACCTCGATACGACGACCGACGCCGAAACGACCGACGCCGAAACGACCGACGCCGAAACGACCGACGTCGAAATAATAAACAAAACGATTAAAGCAAAAATAAAAATCGTTCCTGGAACGACCGACGCGATCGAAATAAAAAAAAACCTCGAAATAACAAAAAAAGAAACGATTATAAAAATCGTCGAGAAAAATACCAAAAAAGAAATCGTATTCATTTTGCAAACGAAAAAAGAAACTTAACGTTATTAACAAATAATAGCGACGAAAATACAGACTTGCAATCTGATATTTCGGCTAATTCTTATAACGAAAAATTATATATCATATTTAATTAAAATATAACTTATTAACGTTATAAACGCTTTTTTTATTTAAAGCGAATACGACAGTTATATTAATATAAATGTATAATTACCATATTTAAGGCCGCAATTAAAGAAACAATTATATTAAGCATTACAAATTTTAAGCGAAAATAATGCGGCTATTATTATAAATTATTTACATTACGAAATAAGCTTTTTCGATATATAAAGCATTATTCTCGAACAAAAACGGCACCTAATATAAAACTTTCTTTTTAGAATATAATTTCCTTTTTTATATCCGAAAAGAAATATATAATTAAGGAAGCCCCTTTAATTGGCCCATATAATTCAGCAGTTTTATCCAGTTATATTTATTTACGGATTAAGGCAAAAGCCAGTCCCGATAAAGAAAATCGAAAAATCTGTATTAATCCAAGTATTAATCGTATTTTAATAAAAAGGTTATATTTGCAAATATTAAAGTATTTTATAAAGAAACGACTAAGAAAAGTTAAGGATATAAATAAAAAAAATATCAAAATAAATAAATAAATAACCTTCGAATATTACGCGCTTGGAATTAATAAAAACGGCAACCCTATTTTAATAAAGTTTATTAAATCAGAATGGATAATTAATAACGAACTTAAGCCAAATGTATTAATCGGTAATAATATATTATACCTATATAAAGCCAATATATCCTACGACGATTTAAAGATTTCATTTCGAAATCTTAATAATTTTGCAATAAATTTTAATATATTCATTCATAGGAATTCTTATACGCGTAAGGTTACGAATAAACGAAAAACGACGATTTTGCCAAAATAAATAACATACATAATAATTAATTATAAACCACTATTAAAAGATCGTAGTTTTAGTTTTATTATTACGTATCCCCAAGTTACATATGCATTATTAAATGTAAAGATATTTTAAGTAATTATCGTTACGAATACTTTTAATAAAGCAATTATTATTAATAAAAAGCAGCAAATAAAAACGATTAACGAAATTATAAATAATAGCTATTACGTCGAATTATAAAAAAAGGAATTAATAGCTTTCGTAATAGCGGCATTAGCTGGAACTTTAGTAGTAATAAAACATTTATATAATTCCATAACTTTATTTATGACGCTAATAAATACAGAATTCGAATTAAATTTAATAATAATCGCAGTCGTTATAAATAACGTTTTAATACGTTATGAATTGAACTTATTTAACCCGGTATTTATGGGAACCACATTATAAAATGCTTTAGCTAATTTTTTATCTTTATTTGGCGTAACATCGGATATTCCAGTAATCGATAAAGTATTTAATGTTATTATAAAGTCGGATGTTTTAAACGACGTTTTTAATTCATTTCCTATATTAAATATCGATAAGTCTAAATTACGAAAGATCCACTTTACCTTGGAAATACGAAAATCTATCGATGTTTTCGAGATTGTTATCGAAAAAGAAATATATTTATACGCCGAGAGCGTCGGTTATATAAATAAGTTTAAAAAATTAATTAAGAAATATTCGAAGTTATGGATAAATTAAGGCATTATTAAGATACTTAAGAAAGACTAAATAAAGGTATTTCTTATCAAAGAATGGTAAAATATTAATTTAATTAGCCGTTTTTATTTATTAAGCCATAAGGATTAAGCGTTTTTAAATAAAAAGTTTAATTTGTTATATTTATAAAAACGTTAGGAATGGGTTATTAATTCGATACTCTTTATCCATTCCGTTTTCGTCGTTTGGAAATACGTTTATGGGATTAAAAAAGAACGAGTTATGGTCGATCTCCGTTTATTAAATAAAATCGCAATACCGGACAATTATCTTTTATTACTTTAAACGGACGTAATATCCTTTATACGTAAGAAATATTATATTTCGGTTATTAATGCAACGTTTTTTTTTATTAATTCGTAATATACCTTAATTATCGAAATTGCTTTATTATAATTAATTTACGGAAAATAAAAAGATTTATAATCGTTTTAATGGACTTTTGTAATTTTCCGGCTTATGCTTAACGCTTTATGAATAAATTTTTTTAAAATTATTTAGGATTTTATCGAGCCTTTATAAATAACATTATCGTATTTTCTAATATAGCTAATAATTATTTACGTTATTTCGAAGAAGTTTTTTAACTATTCGTAAAAAAAGGAGTTACGATTTTCTTAAAGAAATTTTTCGTTAGGTACCTTTTAATAGAACTTTTCGGTTTTCGTATAAACGCATTGGGAATGTTTATAATAACGGAACGCTTTAAGGCATTTAAGAATCTTAAATTCCTTAAATAATTAAAAGCATTAAAGCAATACTTGGGTTTAAGTGGATTTTTCCGGCATTTTCTTTTATATTATGCTTAATATGCAAAGCTATTGCAAAAATACAAAACAATCTTACTTACATAAGGAAAAAAAGCCGGCAAAGTCGTAATTAGTAATATTAAAAAAAAACAGGCTTATATAAGATTAATCTTTTACGAACCGACAAAAACAAAAAAAGAATCGTTCCGTGCTATTTAAGAATTGATTTATAACGAAATTATTTTATACCATTAAGACCCAAACCGGAAGCTGTTTTTATAAATAAACGGCTCGCTTAAGAAAGGTTTTGGAGTTATGGTTTTTTATATAATTCCCGAATATATATGGGTTTTAGGGCAGGCTATATCTGGAAATAAGGTTTAGTCGATTATGTATTTAAGCCGCTATTTATTATCGGCGGAAATTAAATACGATTCATTTAAATTGAAGATTATTTGTTTGGTATAGGCAGCCAAAAAGCTTAAAATAATGATTTAGTTAATAAAAAAACCAGTAGTAATTTTAATAAATTATTTAGCCATAAAAGGTATCGTTAAATAAACGGCATTAAATACAACCGGTACCGATAAAGAAAATAAATAATTAATTAATTTTTTTATATACTTATTATAATATTAATTATAGGTTTATTATTTACCTAAACGATTAAATCTAGTTCTTAACGCTTTAAGCCGCTTAAAAGCTATATAAAATATCGAGGATTTTTTAGATCCAGGCAAGATTAAAAGGTTTAATAAACCAGTTATTTTAAATATTATTTGGTTTATAAGCGAAGTTTTTATAAATAACAAAATGAAAACAAGGTTTATTAAAGAATACGATTTAAATTCTCGATATTCGAAGATTTTAATAAATATACGTACGGATTGCAACGAAATCGTTGCAGGTTATTTTTTTCGAGCCGGTTATTTATTTAAATTAATTAACGGCTTAATTTATAACGTTAATCGATAATACGAAAGAAAACTTTACGTATTCCGAAACCTATTTAAAGACATTTTCGAAATGGCTTACGATAATAAGTATTATTTCGATATAAAACGAATATTAAAAGAATTAAATACAATAGCTATTAAGAATAAAACGAAATACGTTAAGAAATATATTAAATATTGCCTAACATGTTAAATAAACCAAACCAATCGATAAAAGCTTTTTGGCAATTATTAACCTATTCGTTTTAAAGATCCGTTATTAATAAGAACCATAGTTATGGATTTTATCGTTGGATTATTTAAAGTGCCATTTAAAGGAATTCCCTAATAACTTAATAAATTAAAGGAATATTATAATATATATAACGCCTTAATAACGGTATCGTATATAATTTTAAAACGTATTATATTAATATTAGGAAATAAGCAATATATAGCTAAAAATTAAGCAATTGCCTTTATTAAGGTGCTTTTATTTTTAAATTGGGATATTTTAAAAGGCATTATATGTAACCGAAACAAAAAGTTTACGTTAAAATTTTGGAAAGGAATGTAAAAAGCCCTAAAAATTAGGCTACTTATAATTATAACTTATTATTTTTAAAGAAATGAATTATCGGAACGTAAGAATTAAACGATAAAAATTGCCATTCGATATTATTATTTTATGCATCCAGAATTTAATTGAATGGATTTATTTCCCGTTTTATAATAAAACCTAAATAACGCATATTTAAAGATTATCCAATTTATTTTTTACGAATAATTATTTGGATTTAAATTATTTGGATCCTTGGATGTATTAACGAATAAAAATACGACGTCCTTTTTAAATATTTGTTTTTTAAGAGAATATATTTAAAGAAACGCTTAATTGGTAATGGATTTTGTTATTATTAAAGTAAAAAGAATTTATAACAATTAGCATCGGAAAATGGAATTCGTTAAGAACGATAAGGTGTATCTAAAATTATACGACGGATATTACTTACTTAAAAAGCCTTTTAGGAAATATTCTTAACAGCGAACTGGTTTTTGGAAAGTTAAAAAACGTGAGGCCCCCCCGATCCGGAGGAGCACAAGAGCCCAAGTGTTAAATGCCAGCTTTAGGTGGTCAGTGCGTACAGCTTCTAGTATTAGCTAGCTGCAGGTGCGCAGAAGCTTCGCATCGTCAGGTGCCAGGTGCCCAAAAGCTTCCAGTGCCAGTTGCCAACGGCCCCCCCTCCCCCCCTCCTTCGGGGGGGGGAGGGGGGGCTTTTCCATTCCGGCAGACCCGTAATTCCGTATAATACACCCAATCACGGCCCTTACAGCCTAGGTGGCTTACGTAAGCTAGGTGCCTTATACCACCTACCTACTGCCACCTACCTGCTGCCACCTACCTACTGCCACTTACCTACCTGCTGCCACCTACCTACCTGCTGCCACTTACTTACCTACTGCCACTTACTTACATGCTGCCACCTACCTACCTGCTGCTACCTACCTACCTATTGCCACCTACCTACTGCCATTTACCTACCTGCTGCCACCTACCTACCTGTTGCCACCTACTTGCTGCCACAGTTCGAGCCCTCCGATTGGGTGCATCCTCTAGTTATATGGGTCACCTACCTGTATTAATACTAATAGCTGCTGGCACCTACAATTGCACCTAGCTGTAATTACACCTAGCTGTTCCAAACCACCTAGCTGTTGCAAGCCCCCTAGCTGTTACAAGCCCTTTAGCTTACGTAAGCAGCCTAGCTGCTGCTGCCACCTACCTACCTATAGCGCCAGGTGCCAGGTACCCAAAAGCTTCCAGTGCCAGTTGCCAACGGCCCCCCCTCCCCCCCTCCTTCGGGGGGGGGAAGGGGGGCTTTTTCACTCCGGCAGACCCGTAATTCCGTACGATGCACCCAATTGCAGCCCACAGCTTACGTACCTGGACCCGTAATTCCGTATAATACATCCAATCATGGCCCTTACAGCCTAGGTGGCTTACGTAAGCTAGGTGCCTTATACCAGCTAAGTGGCTTTCACTTAGCTGTTATAAGCCACTTACTTACTGCCACCTACTTATCAGCTGCCACTTACCTACCTGCTGCCACCTACCTACCTGCTGCCACCTACCTACCTGCTGCCACCTACCTACCAGCTGCCACTTACCTACCTGCTGCCACCTACTTACCTGCTGCTACCTACCTACCTGCTGCCACCTACTTACCTGCTGCCACCTACCTACCTGCTGCCATTTACCTACCTGTTGCACCTAGCTGCAAGTCCTAGCCCTCCGATTGGATGCATTCTCTATATATATGGGTCACCTATCTATATTAATACTAGTAGCTGCTGGCACCTACAACTGCACCTATTGTTGCAAGCCACCATACCGGGACCCGCAGGGTTTAATAAACGCGATTTAAACCGTTAATTAACAGTTAGCAAGTTTTAAGCGTTAAACCTTAAGAAACTCTTAAGCGACGGTTAGCGGAATTTCCAGCGTTGGAACAATTTAAACGTTAAAACGCATTTAAACGTTAAAACTCTAGTTGGCTGCAGCCAAAAGCGATAAATTGTACTATCCTATTACTACCCAGGTAGGTAGTAATGAATAGTACAGTTCATTGGAATATACATACCTAGGTATTACATACTTACTTAATATATTGCATTACGTAAGAATCGAACAGTCACACTTGGAGAATAAAGGCATTACGTATGAAATGAATTGTATTACTTTACAGCTAAGCAGCTGGGCTATCTATTAATTAAAGTAATTGCAATTGCAGTATTTGCTTATATATACTAGGTGTTATTGTTTCCGTTGTACTTTCCAAATAAACAGTATGGGCAGCAGGTTGTAAGTAGGTAGGTAGGTAGGTAGGTAGGTAGGTAGGTAGGTAGGTAGGTAGGTAGGTAGGTAGGTAGGTAGGTAGGTAGGTAGGTAGGTAGGTAGGTTGGTTGGTTAGTTGGTTGTAGGTAGGTATGGGCAGCTTATAGGTAGGTGGGTAGGTAGGTATGGGCAATTGGAGTTGGAAATTTCCTAAGCGTTTAAGTGATTTAAACGTTTGAACGCACTAAACCATTTGAAATAGCCAGCGTTGGTGGATTCCGACGTTTAAGCCCTTTAAACTGTAGATTGACCATAGAGCGCTATCAAACTGTTGAACAACCGTTTATTGAAGTCTGCAGGTCCCGCTATGGCACTTAGCTGTTGCAAGCCCCCTAGCTGTTGCAAGCCCCTAGCTGGTGGCAGCCACTTAGCTTACGTAATTCGCTAGGTGGCTACCATCCGCTAAGTGGCTTGCAATAGTAGGTGCAACAGTAGGTGCAATTATAAGTGGCAGCAATTACAGGTCGGCGACCCACATAAACTAAGAATGCACCCAATTAGCGGGCCAGTATTGCAGCAGGTAGGTAGGTGGCAGCAGGTAGGTAGGTGGCAGCAGGTAAGTGGCAGTAGGTAGGTAGGTGGCAGCAGGTAGGTAGGTAGGTGGCAGCAGCAGTTCGGCCGCTTACGTAAGCTAGGTGGCTTGCAACAGTCAGGTGCAATAGTAGGTGCAATTACAGGTACAATTGCAGGTGCAATTGTAAATGCCAGCAATTCCAGGTCGGCGACCCATATAAATAAAGGATGCACCCAATTAGCGGGCTAGGATTGCAGCAGGTAGGTAGGTAACAGCAGGTAAGTAAGTGGCAGCAGGTAGGTAAGTGGCAATAGGTAAATAGGTGGCAGCAGGTAGGTAGGTAGCAGCAGGTAGGTGGCAGCAATTACAGGTCGATGACCCACATAAACTGAGAATGCACCCAATCAGCGGGCTAGGATTGCAGCAGGTAGGTAGGTAGCAGCAGGGCCAGCTCCAATTAAGTGGCACTACGCCAGAAGCTAGCCATTTACGGTTTGGATTGAGCCATAGGCTAGCCGTATTGGGCCTAGCGCGGGCCATTTACAGCTTAAAGCAGACGCTAAGCTAGCCCGTTAAAGCCTAGCCCGCACCGGCACTAGCCGCTTTAGGCGTACACGGGCCGCTATGCGCATATTAAGTTACTTTCCTATTTGGGACAGCCGACTCCACCCAACTCCCATAAAAAAAAAAGCGACACAATAACCCTTCGTTTTATTACGATATAAGCAAGCTTAAATCTACGTTAACACTTAGGCACGAATCGATCGATTAGTTTATAAATTGGACCTTCCTGTTAACTTCGGTATTTATTCGGTTATTTTTATAATCCATTTAAGTATTAAATAAGAAGAATAAGACCTTTTTAACCGATAAGCTTTTTTATTTAAACCCGTCGAAGCAGATTAAAATAGCAATAACGAGTAAAGCGACGTATACGAGATAGAAATTATCGTTAATTATCGATTAAATCGCAAGAAAAACGGATTCGATTATTTAATTAAGTAAAAGGGTTATAGTTACGAAAATAATATATGAAAAATAAAACGATAATTACGTTATTTAAAGAAATTAATTAATAAATACTAGTAACGCAAAAAAGGACGACTTTTTTTTAAGATTTCCGCTTTTAAGAAAAGTCGTCGCTTAAAAAAAAATACTTAGCCCGCATATATTTTTTGTATATTTATTTATTAAGGTTAATAAGGCTTTTTTTTTTGGCCCGGCATTTTAATACGAAGTTCGATAGGGATTTTATCGATAAGGAAATAGCTAAATAAATAAGGATAAGAAAGATACGTACTTCCTCCTAGCCATTGGCTAGGTGGTCCGTGCGTAGGCCCATTGGGCCTATGGCCTATATGGGCTCTCTTTCTTTCCTCCACCTAGGGTAGCTTCTTCATCATCCTTAATACTACAATTCCATTTCTTTCTTAGAACCCCATTGGGACCGCATCACATGAGCCACTGATGTGGATCCCTAAGGCAGTGAATGCCAAGGCTAAGGCATTCGGCTGATTAAATAATAGGAAGTAAATTCCTAAGGAATTTACTTTTATAACTGTATTATATTTAAATATAAATTAGGAAATCTTTTGTTTTCTTTTTTCTTTTTTTTCTTTAAATAATAATTATAACAAAAATTTTAAGGATTTAATACTTAACTAGATTAATAATAATTAAGTAATTGGAATTAATTATAATACGTATAAATAATTATTTTTATAAGTTTATATTATTTAATTAAAAATAATAACTTTCTTTTTATTACTTTATTACTTTATTACTTTATTACTTTATCTTTTATCTTTCGCATTTCATTAAGCGAAGCTTACGATATTATCCGAAAACGAAATAACCGGCAATCCAATTACCGATTCTTTTGCTGCCTTATTAATAAGTTAAATTAATCTTATTAAAATCGATTACCTAAGGGCCTAAAGGATTACGATTAAAAAAACCAATCATCGCTTTAATAAATTTGCGAATTACTTAGAAAATAAAATAAACGACGTTAACGGAAATATTAATAATTTTCGAAACGAATTACTAAGAACAATTGCAAATTTTGCTACGAAAAACGTATAAAACCCATTCAAAAATACTCCTACTTAAAACATTTCCAAAAATATCGAAGTAAATATAAACAAAAACAAAGGCCTTATTAAAGCTAAAGAAGTTAATTCCGATAAAAACGAGCCTATTTATTTCTTACCTTATATAACGAAAACATTTACCGGATATAATAAGCGTATTAATAAAAAGTTAAATCTTTAACGATTCCTAACGAAACAATACGAATATCGTATAATTTAAAAGAAACGGGTCCGAATAATTTAATTCGAAGCAATTTTTTAAAACCAAAATAAAAATCTCGTATATTACGAAACCAAAAATCGCATTATTTTTCTTATTAATCTCCGTTTTATATAAACAGCCCTAAATATTTTCGATAAGCTACGAAAAATCCAAATTAAATTTATATCAGCCCTCGTTCCGTATAAGCTATAATTTAAACGAATCGCTTTAAAATGTTCGGGCAATTTTAAATAAATCGAAATCTTTATATATAATTGTAATCCCAATTAAATAACCTTTTTAAAAACGGTTTTCCGGATTTTTAATAAACATTATATTTTAAAAAGTATCATTATTTAATTCGTTACGTTCCTTCCGTATTAGGATAAAAATATAATAAACTATATCCGGCAAATAAAAAAAGCATTTTACCGGATAAATCAAAAAAATCGCGATTGCTATTAAGTTAAAGAAATTATTATAAACTTTTTATAAATTAACCTGCCGAATATTTAAATTGCGGTCCATAATTAATTCCAATTATAAAATAATATCCAGCTTATTAAAAAAATTACATAACAAGCCGTATATATTATACGCCAAGCGATTAAAAAAAATTTATAATACGCCGTTAATTTTAATTAAGCTTTATAAGTCGTTAGTATCATTTTATGATCTATTAATTTCCAAAGCCACTTTAGCCAAATCCGGCATTGCATAAATCGAACCGATTAATGCTATATTTATAATTTTAATAGCAGGTAGAAACGATATTATCGCCGATTTTCGTAACGAAAACCGTAACGTTTACAAAACGAATAAACAAAACTATATAACCAAAGCTGCAAATAATAAATATTTTAATTATAAAAAGCAAAGCCATTAAGTAAAAAATTATAAACAAAAACCTCGCTTTTTTAAAGCCACTTAATTATTTTCCGGAAAAAAAATAACGTTTAAAAGCTTGTTATATAATAATAATAATAATAGCTTTCGATATATTAAATTCCGTTCCGCAATAAAAAATTAAAAAAACAAAGGCAAAGAACGAATTAAGGTTTATTTTATAATTAATAACAATAAAAACAACGGCAATAAAAAAAATCCGGCGAAAAGATTCGAAAATCCTAATTGCGATTTTAACTAAAAATTCGCCGATTTTATTAAATTAATAAAAATGGAAAATAAAAATTAAAAGCGTTAAGTATATACGATAAAAATATATAATAACAAAAAACCACTATTAAGTAAAAATAAGTTATTTCGTAAAGGTTATAATAAAAACCATAACTTATTCGCAACTATTACGAATTACGGACATAAATTCGCAATTTTTTTAAATTACGGTTATACTGCTTTATATATTATCGAAATTATAACAACCAAAGGCCAAACGTATAAAATTCCGAAACCCTTTATAATAAAGGGTATTAAAGGCACCGGGCCGAAAATCCAACAAAATGCCTTAATAATCGCGAATTTCTTAATACTAAAAAGCAATACGTTTTAATTTACGGTATTAACGGAAATGATTTTTAATGAAATTTTCCTTAAAAACTTTATATTCGGCAAAAGCGTATTTTATAAATTCGGAATATATTATAACAATATAAAAAAAAACAAAACAATAATATTTAACGCATTTAAAAAAAAGCCTATAATTCGTTCGATAATTTTTTTAAAAATTAATTATATAACGGAATTTATTTATTCCATTAAGAAATAACAAAAACCGAAATAACATAAGAATATATCTTTAAATAACGAAATTAAAGCTTTTCTTAATAATTATTTCAATTAATTTCCCGAAATAATCGGCCTTGCCCCGAAAAAGGTTATAACGAATATAAAAACGCGTTATTATATCGATATAAAAAATAGCCGCCTTATTAAATTTTTTCCGTAAAAATATAGCCTAATTTAAATAAAAGCAATAAGGAATTTCGTTAAGGCATATTTAAATGTTATAATCCGCAAAAATATAAGCCTTTAGGGTTTTTTCGCATTATTAATTCCGAAAAAAGCCCCCGGTTAAACGACGAAGCCTAATAAATATAATTCATTCGTTATATAACGGTTTTATTACGATTATTATAAACTTAATGCCAAATTTAAAAAAAACGTATATCTTTTATTTAACGTAATAAATAAGATATAATACGTAATAAGTTATTAATAATACTATTTTATCGATTTTAAAAATGGTTTTTAGCAGATTAAAATATACGAATTAAACATTAAAAAAAACGGCTTTCGTAATTTCATTCGAATTATACGAATGGATAATTATGCTTTTCGGCTTTTGTAATGTTTTAGTAACGTTTTAAACGTTAATAAAAAAAATTCTTAAGCCTTTTCGAGAGTTTATTTCGGACATATTCGATAATATAGCCGTATAAGCAAATATTCGAAAGCAATTTTATAAACGAATAATCCTATTCCTTAAAAGGCTTTCGAATTTCGGCATGGTTATTAATATAATTAAATCTTTAATATTTATTCGCAAAGGAATCTTTTTAGGGTTTTTGATTTCCAAGAACGGAATTAAAGCCGATTTTATTAAAATTGCTGCTATTCGGAATTAACCTAAGCCCGAAACCATAACGCAAATACGTAATTTCGTAAACGCTGCTAATTATTTTCGTTATTTTATTAATTATTATTTTCGCTTTATAACCTTTTTAATAGCACTAATAAAAAACCCGAAAAATAAACGCGTAATTTTATCTCCGAAAATAATAACAGCTTAAAAAGAAATCCGTAAAAAAATTATTACAATTTTAATGGTATGTACGTTTAATTAAAAAAAGCCTTCCGTAATCGAAACCGACGCTTTATAAAACGACGTCGACGCCGTTTTATTATAACTTTATATACATATAAACGGCAATACCGCTTTTTACTTTATTACTTACTTTTTAAAGAAACTAATTAATATATAATTACGATATTTTATATAAAAGCGAAAATTTTTAAGAATTATGCTGGTATTTTAATATTAGCGGTATTAAATAAAAAAACGAAATTACGGTAATTACGAATTACGAATCCTTAAAAACCCTTAATACGAAAACCGAATAATCCGTTTGGATCGTTAAATTCTTAAATATTATTAAATATTATGGCATTCGTATTTATTATAAATCAAAAAAAGCTAACGTTTTTGCGAATTACTTATTTAAACCTTTGGAATAAACCGAAACGTTAATGCTTTTCGATAAATTACCTTTTAACAAAATCGAATTTATTCGAAAATCCGATTAATTAAATCGAATTAACCTTTAAGCCATTTTCGAGTTTTTACGTTTCGAAATAGCCCTATTTCCTATTATCTTATCGAATTTTATCGATAAGCATTTTTTTTTTTCGAAATAAGTTATATAAAGCGGTAATATATAAAAAAATTCCGAATAACCCTTTATATCTTAAGGGTATCGCAATAAACGTATAAACTTTATAAAAAATTCTGAAATATAATAATCTTTTGATATAATTAAAAAAGATTTATTACGAAAAAAAATATTATATAATCGGAGTTATATTCCGAAAAGCCTAAAAGTAATTTTAATATCCAAAAATCGTATTTATAACATAATAAGTTACGGTTAAATATTCGAATTATTAATTAATAAAAAAGCCGGATTTCTTTTTTGTCCGATTTGAATTTTATATAATCTTCCGTTTTTTTTATACGATAAGTAATTAATTATACGGCAATAAATAAATTATATATTTTCGTTATTATTAAATACGCAATAGGATGAATTAAGGCTAAAGTTATATTAACCATTTAATTCGTTAATATCATTTTTATATTTAATAAAATCGAAATTACCTTCGATTATTTAAAGAAATGGATTAGTAATAACGAAAGGGCCTTTATAAATAAAGCCGCCGTTAAATAAAATAAAACGCATAATATAAAAATAAAACCAATTATATCCGCAAAACCTAAAGGCAACGGTAAAATTAAGAAAATTAATTAAAACTTAAAATATATTATGATTTAAGAATATGCAGCAAATTTAATACCGAAAAACCTTAATAAATTCTTTTAGCGTACCGTAACGATATATAATCGAATATTTAAGCCGAATAATTATAATTCTTTTTTTTTTGTTATACGGCATTTAATTTCTTTAAAAATAACCCCGGACCGAATATTCCGAATACGTTCGTAAACCGATAAAGAAGGAAAAAATCGAAAACGAACGCCGATTGGCAAAATAACATAAAATACCGCTAATTAAGTTATGATTTAATAATATAAAGATTTCGTGAAATTAAATAAAAGCGTATTTTTTAAAAAAAAAGGCTTTATTCGTATTTACGCGTCCGGCGATTGGATTTTTTATATACGTTAACGTAAAGAAAAATACGAACCGTATTATAATAAACCTTAGGCCATTATTAATTATTATTAAGGAAATATTTATTATTTATAAAGTCCGAAAAAAATATAATTATAAAATAAATATAACGGCATTAATTTATTTCTAGCTTACGTAAAAAACGGATATTCCGTAAAAAGCTTTTAATACGTTAATAAACGGCTTTTAAAATAAGATCGTTAGCGTTTATTTAAAAAGGAAAATCTTACGATAATCGAGGACGATTTAATTGGAAAAAGGGAATAATATGAATCCCTAAGGCAATAAATGCTAAGGCTAAGGCATTCGGCTAATTAAATAATAAGAAATAAATTTCTAAGAAATTTATTTTTATAACTGTATTATATTTAAATATAGGTTAAGAAATCTTTTATTTCTTTTCCTTCTTTTTTTTTCTTTTAAGTAATAATTGCAACAAAAACCCTAAGGATTTAATATTTAGCTGGATTAGTAATAATTAAGTAATTAGGGTTAGTTGCAATACGCACACTAATAGCGTGGTACATTAACTGATATTGGCAAGGGTCTGGCTACTTGCATATCAATCTAATTGATAGATTGATAAGATCTTGCGAAGCTCCGTTCGATGACGGAGAGCTTCAAACCTACCAGCCAAGTAGGTAAACCAGCCTAAGAATATATCATAACTATACAACCACGGCATCTTGAGACCTCACATAACGAGATACGAGTATAGTGGGATTACTACCCCACTGCTGATGTTAAAGATGAGGAATTGAGCCTTTTGGCTCCTACACATACGTAAACCCGCCTTGAGCCGACAACCTCATCAAATAAGTGAGAACGCCCTCCGATATCGAACTCCTGTTAAACCCCTCCCTCGAAGATGCATCCCACAGCAGCGTCTCTGGCCAGGAAGGGCTTCTGGGGGCGCAGTATCGATGAGTTCAAGCGCCTCTCCAACATAGGTTCGTAGCATTCGTCTCTTAAATATTCTCCTTTCCCTTTCCCTTTCTTTCTTCTTCCTTCGCTAACTTCCCTGCCTGCCCGCAGCTCTCAAGCTCGAAGGCATCAAGGGCCCGTCCGGCCCCTACACGCTGCGTGACTTCTCCACGCCCGACTCAGTGGATGAGTGCAAAGTCATGAGCGATGCTGATTTGGGGGGAAAGTCGACTGCCTCCCTCGACTGGATCCCTGCTTCATCAACATCATCCACATCATCATCATCTCCTTCTTCTTCATCTCCCTCCCCTCCCTCTTCCTCCCCCACCACCACCACCACCTCCGAGCCCGAACCGGCGCACGCGCGCTTCCGGGGCACGATCTCGACGGCGCTGCCGCCCAACCGGCCGTCGGTGCAGCGGACGGGGTACGCGGCGTTCCGGACGCTGGACCGGCCGCCGACCATCTTCGGCAAGTCGGTGTGGGACATCGACATGTACACGTACCTGGCGCTGCGGGTACGGTCGGACGGGCGCAGCTACCTGATCAACGTGCAGACGGAGTCGGTGGTGCCCGAGGACCTGCACCAGCACCGCCTGTTCGCGCGGCGCCCGGGCGCCTGGGAGACCGTCCTCGTGCGCTGGAACGACTTCGTCCGCACCAACCACGGCTTCGCCGTCGAGCCCCAGGGCGAGATGCTGCGCCAGCGCGTCCGCTCCATCGGCCTCGGCCTGACCGACCGCGTCCCCGGCCCCTTCGAGCTCTGCATCGCCGGCGTCTGGGCCACCAACGACGCCAGCGAGGGCTACTACCACCGGAACGCGAACCCGCTGCAGACCGAGGCGGATGCTGATGCTGCGGCTGCTGCTGAGGCTAAGGCTGGTACTGGTGGTGGTGGTCGTCGTGGTGGTGCCGCTGCTGCTACCCCTGCTCCTGCTCCCCCTGCCGGTGCTGGTGCTGGTGCTGCCGCGAAGGAAGGAAAGCTGAGGAATAAGCAAGGGAAGAAAATCAGCTGGAGTGAATGAACGGGAAGTCGTTGCTTAGATAAGAAGTAGAGGGAGATCCCCTCACCCCAATACGCTACACTACTCTCCATTACGATGTAACATATTGGCTTAGGCCGTCTGGATGGCAAATGTGGCTGGTACGATACGGAATGATATGGCATGGTTTTAGATAGTCATATAAGCCGAATAGCATTCAAATGATAACAAATCCCCTGAAGTATTCCCTGTATACCTAGGTAAGGTATGGATACGGATGTATACTATACCAACACCGAGCAACATACATACCTACTCTCCCAGCAAAAGTTTTTTTGTCCGCTATGGTCTCAAGCATGACAATATAGACAAATGCCAACAATAGAGCTCAAGTCAACATCGATAACTTAGCTAAGTAGTTAGGTAGTGAGTGATAAGGTCTGCTATAGATGGATTTGTATGAGAGTAAAACTTCAAATGTAATCTTAAGGGGAACGCAGCTTCGTGCTTTATAATTCTTCTTCCTTGGCTGGAATAGTCGGCTCCAAGTGAAATGATACTTTAAGTCCATTTCCCCATTCTCCCTCTCTTGATCATGTTATACTTAGAATCCCCCTCTACAACCCGAACCTCATGGTGCTCGCCCAAGGTTTGCGTTGCGTGCCATTGATTATTGATTGCTATTACGGCTAAGAACTACATAGCCAGTCTGTTAGAAGATACTTGGGTAAGTAGTCATCGCACCATCGAACGATACGTATTCACTTCGCGTATCTGCGGCCCACCACCTCATCTCATTTCTTTGTTTTTCTCTGCCTCTCCTCCTTTTCTTCCCGTGAACCCTACCCCCTACCCCCTTACCCCCTCCCCTTCCCCCACCGCTCCTCCGCCTCCCGCCTCAGCGCCAAATACGCCGCGGCGCAATCGTTCGCCAGGACGTTCTCGCCCGCGACCTTCATGATGGTGGCCTTCTTGGCCAGCATCTCGCACTGCTTGGCGACGTCCTCGATGCTCGAGTAGTGGTCGAAGGCCTTCTCGAGGGCGGCGACGGCGCGGGTCAAGTACTCGCGCCGGCCCCTGCTGTTGCTGTTGCTATTACCACTATTATTACCCTGACCCGACGAAGAAGAAAACCCGGACCCCGCCACCCCGGCCATCCCGACGTGCGCGTCGGCCAGCAAGGCGTACAGGCGCGCGACCATGGCGGCGTTGCCGCACTCGAGGGCGCGCGGCAGGGCGGCGGCGAGCAGGCGGGCGGCGGGGGCGAACTCGGCGAGGGCGACGAGGACGGCGGCGACGGCGGCGGCGGCGGGCCAGAGGTAGGGGATGAGGCGGGCGCGCCAGGCGGCGTTGGCGGCGCGGACGGCGACGGTGAGGCTCTTGCGGGTGCGGCCGGCGCGCTCGAGCAGCTCGGCCTTGAGGAGCAGGAGGCGGACGCGCAGGGCGACGTCGCGGCTCGGGCTCAGGGAGGAGGAAGACTCGTCAACGTCGTCGTCATCGATGTCGGCGCCGGTGCCGGTGCCGCCGAGGCGCTCGGCCTCGGCGAGGGCGGCCGAGGTGTCGCCCCGCCGCGCCAGCAGCTCGGCGTGCAGCGTGTCGACCACGAAGGCCAGGTCGGGCTCGAGGTCCTCGGCCTTGGACTGCAGCAGCTGGGAGAGCAGCAGCGACGCCCCCTCCAGGTCGCCGTGGTGCAGGTCCCGGCGCAGCTTGATGATGCCGCGGAACTTGTGCCAGTACTGGGCGGGCTTCCAGGCGCGCAGGGCGTTGGCGTCGAGCCCCTCGAGCCGCGCGAGCGCCTCGTCGTACTTGCCGCCCAGGGCCAGCATCGAGGCCTGGCGGCTCGTCACCTTCAGCTCGTCGTCGAAGATGGCGTGGCGCGCGTGGCAGCGGAGGAAGACCTCGCAGGTCGTCGCCGAGAGGTACGCGATCCCCAGCCGGTCCCACAGCGCGATGCTGAGCGACAGCTGCGAGCCGATCATGCTCTTCATGTTGCGCTCCACCAGGATCTGCGAGCTGCGCACCATGTGCTCCAGGGCCGTGGCGACGCTGTCGCCGTTGGACAGGCTCATCTTGGCCTCGCTCATGAGCGCCGAGCTCCACAGCGACCACATGCCCGTCTCCTTAGCCTTGCTGCGCAGGAACGCCAGCGACTCCTTGCCGGTGCCAAGCATGCTCTTCGACTCGAGCTCCTTGGTGACCTCGGGGTGCGCGCGACCGAAGTGGAAGAGCCAGTTGAGGGCGAAGTTCAAGCAGGTCATGTCCCGATTTTCCCTAGCAGTCGAGACCGTCTCCAGCATGGCGGCGACCGCTTCCTTGTAGCATCCGAAGTCGGCTTGGAGCACGGCGAGGTTCATGAGCGCGTACTGGTAGAATAGTCTGTCCCGGTTCTGCATCGTATAGTCGAAGTATCGGTGCAAGTAGTCAAAAGACGTCGAGTAATCGCCTGCTCTCCAGGCATCCAGGTAGCTAAGGTAGTGGGACAGACTTGGGATCATAAAGCTGTCGTTGAGTAGATCTTGGAACTGATGCCGTATCTCCAGCGGTATTCGGTTGCCATACTTCTGCATTTGCTCGATCTGGAACTCCAGAAGTTTCTCGATATCGTCGGTGCTGACGGGTAACGTAGAAGTAGGATCATCCCTGAGCATGTCGCCGTAGGCCACCGACGCAATGTCCTCCACGCCAGTGCCCCAATCAGGCTCACCCGTTAAGAGGACGTTGTCAAAGCTAAGCCTCTGGAAAGACGGCGTCTTCTTGCGGTAGTAGGCCGCGGTGGTCTGGCGGTACCTGACAAAGCCCTTCCACAACTCGAAGGCATCATGAAACCGGAGCCGCGTGAACTCGAGGTGTGCTCTGCGCACAAACGCGCCGAACGGCGAATTGCGAGAGAGCAGGATGACCTCGGGCCCGGGCGCCGGAATGCCCATCTCCGCATCACGGCGCAGTTCATCCTTCGTCTTGGCCAGAAGCTCAGGACAGTGGTCGAAGAAGGCGTGCAGGGCATCCAGGGAATCGATCTTCCACAGCTTGTCGAGGAAAACGTACCACAGACTCCGGCCTGGCATGCCAGATGCTGCGGTGAGCGGGGTCAAGACCTTCTCGAAATCTGCAATCGAGATGACCAGGCCAACAGTGCTCTCCGCTCTTTTCCATCGCCCGTCGGTGTCGCCAGACGAGCTTGAAAGGTCATAGTCGATCAGGTGGGACGTGATCAAAGAAAGAACCTCCACGATCGAAGAGGTCGGCACCGCCTTACTAGTATATAGTTCGATAAGGGCTAGGAGGCCGATCTTGGCCGGGGTTAGAAATCGAGACATGGCCGTGGACTTCAATCTCGATTATAGAATGCCGGGGTGGAAGAGGCAGTATCCGGGATTTCCCACAATATAGAAAGCAAAGAGCTGATCACTCATCGCCTTCTGACCATTCTGGGAGATGTTCTCTGGTTACAAGAGGCCATGCCGATACCAACTTCCAAGACCCTCTGTATCTGGAATGTATGTATCGTATACTCGCCTGTCTGTTCCTTCGCTGGGATCCTGCGTTGGAATCCTGCGTTGGGAACTGATTCAGAGGCCAATATACAAACAACTTGCTCCTACTTTGCTAGCAGTTTGTTCAATTCTGAAAGGCAGCTTTCGAGTATGGCTTTTCACATCGGTGTTTGCACTGATACTGAGCAGCACTCGGAGCGTGTCTGAGTGTTGCATACATACATACATACATACATACATACATACATACATACATACATACCTACATACATGTCTATGTATGTATTGGTCTTAAGCCAAACTGTAGCAACAACGCTTCGTTGGCATGAATATTTTGTTAAGAGATCTCTTTGTTAAATGAATATAGTCAAGCCCCACCTTCCGCCTTCTTCAGCCTCTCTTTCTTAGGCGCAGTTCTCGATCAAAAGCATATTTACAATTATGGCCCGTGAGCACCCTGTCATTCCTACTTACTGAACCCGGCCGGAGTTTGTGTGGCCGTCCCACTATAATCACATAAGCAACCGGTTAATTCTGATGCTTCTGTTCTCGAACAACAAGCTGGATGGATTATCGTACCACCTTCCAAAATCTCACGATACGCGTTGTTTACCTTCTGTTCCTTCCTTCTTTTCCTTTTCCTTCCTTTTTGCCGACCAACTGCCACTTATATGTAGGTATCATACTGGCTGCAAATAGTGTTACCGACGTCGCCTGTCTTTTTGAAGGGCTAAAACGTATATATTTAAAGACGTTGTTATAACCTCTAACCGTACGTTGCCAGAAATGTACAAATTACGTAATTGCTTACGTACCTAGGTTAAAATATACATACATGAAGCTATTACGTATTACGTTGCCTGTAAATAAATGAACTGGCTGTATTTGCTAGCAAAAGCAGACCCCAAAAGCCCAAAAAGCTGCTGAACGTAAGCAGGATATCTTTCAGCAGAACGTCGTGAGCTCATTGGACCGGAGCGCCGGGGCGGGAATTGGAATTTAAGCCTGCTGAAGGTGGATACAATTACAATTAACCCCAAGAACGCGGTGATTCTGTCTCACTGAATCTCCACTTTCCCCCCATAAGTATATTTCTGCTTTTGTTCGAGAACTGCGCCTTATCGTCAACAAAAAATGGCAGCTGAAGCTATCTAACCAGCAAATACTTCATAAAATTCCTATATGCTCAACTGAATGCCACATACTTACCTGAGCCCACTCTAAGCTTGGCGTAGATAACCATGGCACCATCAGACTTCGACCTTGCTTGGGTGGTGTTCTCGGTGGAGAGGCTGGGCTGGACAGAGCATATACAGTACTACGAATGAACGCCGTATACACCAAGGGGCATCTGAAGTGAGACGTAAGATTGAAAATCTTGGAAGCTACTTCTTCCCCTTCATTGGCTCCCCGGTACGAGGTGAGGTTCCAGGCAACTACAAGCTTTCCTACATTGTAAGGCACTGAAACCCTGCAGTACTTCGTAGGCGGAGGTTGAAGTCTGATCCTGTCCCCACTCGGCAAGTAGCTGTTACTACGGGTAGAGTGTAGTACTTGCAGTATCTAATTCACTCAGCTCTACTATACTATGCACTGGGGCTGAGTCGAGACCCCTCTGATGGGTATTGGTCCTATATTACTGAAAGTAGATTCCGATGCGAATAAGAACAGTAGTTTAGCAACTCTAGGGACCCCATCCCCCTTGCGCGGTCCCCCCTTTGACCAGTCAGTCTTTCTGACCCAAGCCTTTGCCATGAATGATCATGAATGATAGGAAACATCAATTTTAGGGGTTATTGACTTCATGTAACGTTTGTGTTCAACCCTAGTTTACGCGAGACTCGCACACTCGCTTGTAGGGCCAGTCGGCCAATCTGGACCAGACCCCGTATCATGTTCCGGCGGTATAGAACTCGCGCCAGATGCAGCGCAACACCATACAATACGGCCGACAATCGTACGCAGTAGTATTAAAAAGAGCGAATGTGTCGCTTAAAGATCACATGCAATATATAAAAGCCCCGCGACACACGATATCGGAGTGTGTATCAGGTGGGAATCGTCAGGCTCAGGTGGCTATCAAATTAGAGAAATACAAGGAGGATTCGGAGAACAGGCCTTCATCGATATATATTAAACCTGCCGTCGTGAAATTCATTTATAGCCAGACCTACGCAGACTAGACATCGGAGGAACTAAAACACGGACTTCCTGAAAGGTAGCTGACACAAGAGAACCAGTGTTACATCTATACAAACCAAGCATGTTGGCGGCGCATGGTAGAAAGCTTGGCGGACCTTACCCTTACCCATCTGTGGTTCCCGCTGTCGACCGAGATGAACTACTTCCCGCGAATTGAAGAGCTGGATAGACCGGATCAACGGCAGCACTTACCGCCTTGAGGTGTCCAAGTGACGGCGTGGCCCGCTCGAAGGAGGTCCTCGGGCTACACCCGAATGAGGAACGAGAACTATACTTGAAGCAACAAGCTAACTACATAAATTCCACGATACTAAAACATGGACAGTTCTGTACCTTTTGTTCTCACGAGAACCATGGGTATACCTATGTTGAATGTAAAAGAGCTCTAATTAAAACCTATCTACTTGGCTAGGGAAGTAGTTGATTAGCTAGAACCATAGGTAGACAGGTCTGTTTGCGGCAGCGCATTGCTTGATAACTGACTCTCGTAGGCCCTACTACGTGGCTCAAGTCCCATCAGCTCATGAGGGATGGCAACTTGTTAGAAGCCATTGACGTTGTTAAACGCCATCAGTCAAGCTATACGTCGTGGACTACCTACTTCGGTGTTGGCGGAGTCCGGTGCACTCTTTGCCTGGGCCGATACCTAGTGAAATATTTCCGCCTTTTCGATTGCGAGGCTTCACATGAGGTTATACAGGTGTAGGTACAGGTGTAGGAGGCTTTTCAGCTTTCGATAGAACTTCCTCAATGAAAGGGGCATTTTCGGGCACAGCGGGAGGTACCTGCCTATGATGTCGTACGAGTCGGTGGCATCCGAACGGAAGGCCGTTCTGCAAAGGCCTTAGGCAAATCCACCCGAGCCAATCAGCATTCGAGAATTTTGCTTAATTGAGCCAAGTTCAGGCGAACCCTGACTGCCCTGAGAAAATGAAACATACTTGGCTGGTTACGGACGATATCCCTGGAAGGACCCGACCTCAGAAACAGCCGGCCTATCAGGTCTCGACGTCCCCCTTCAACAGGGGTAGTTCCAGGTACCAGTCGACACCACTACCAGCGTACCGGCTACTCTAGATGTAGGCAGTTAGAAACTCCATGCCAATCAGGTTTGGCCGCGCGTTTCATTCTAGACTTCCATCGAGCAGGCCGCTGGCAAGAGGGAACCCGACAGCTTGTTCACCTGGAGCTAAGACATGGGAAAGCCCGATTGATTGGGGGACGATAGGTCACAAAGTGGCATGCTTTGGCGTCTCCGTCGCTGCTGAGTTTTGGATGGGCCGAACAGGTCAGGTAGCTAGGCATGTATGTAGTAGTATGTATGTATGTATGTATGTATGTATGTAGCTACCTACCTAGACCACCTGGCAGCCTGGGCAGCTGGACTGCTGGAGGCAGGTATCCAACTATCCAAGTTGCTTGCCAGGTAACTATCATGGAGATTCTTGGTTCTACGTCGTACCAGTACTTGGTAGTTACCCATGCATGATCAATCAATCAATGGTGTCGTGGCATACCTATGTACCTATGTAGGTTCTGATCGTACGTTGAAGGGGGTTCTTGGGGGGCAAGAACCCCTAAACTTCCTAACAAGGCAACCGAAAATTTGGAGGTAGTGGTGGTAACTTCACCAGCCTGTAACTTGGCGCGGTAACTTAGGAAAGAGATGGCAGCAATGGAGCCACCACTAAACTAGCTTTTAGCGCAAATATACCTGGGATACCTGCATCTACAAATACGAAAGAACGGGTAGATCTAATGCAAGGGGCAATCGTAATCGGACGGTGGCTTGGATTCATGGATGTAGTAGCAGGTACCTGCTCATACGAAGTATCCAGTGGCAGCAGGTAATTACCTATCACCCTCTCAGTCGCTGCAGGTGGTCGACGGTCTCTGTGAACCGACGACCTACTTATTGTCTACATACATAACCTGCCTGCCTGCCTCCCACCCGCCTCCCACCCGCCTACATTAAATGGAAGGTTCCAAGGTTGTGTGTTTGTTGCAATTGTACCTGGAGCTGGATCTGCACTTTCATAATCGATAAACGGCTTGACGTCTTCACCTGCACTTCTAAACATCTGATAATATTTTCGGTGTTTACTACCTGCTGCTGGCTGTGGGTGGTGTTATTTGCCCCAGCTTCTGACCTTCAATTACTCAATACAACCACCGCCCAGAGAACGACGCTGCATAAAGACGGGACCACAGCCACATCTCAGGTGTTTGGGTGCCCGCTAAATGAACATCCCAATTTTGAAGGGCTTGATGCACTGTTCATTATCCACACCGAGGTCTAGAATCATCGCCCGTTAACAACCTGACAACCTGACAACCAAGCTGGCCAAGCCGCCCAAGAACAACCTTGAATCAACCAGCATACTTTCGCTGCTTCTGCGCCGCCACGTTCTCTCCCTCACTTTCCCACTCCCACCCTCCGCCCTCCACCCTCGTCACGTTCCTCCATTCGTTTGTTTGTACGTTCATTCTTCTGGTTCATCCAGCTCGACACGCTTCAACGCGTCCGTCAGCATTTGGAGTGGAGTGGTCTGGCAATCTGCCAATCTGGCGCGCTTCTGTCGACTACCAAGACCGGCAACCATCAACGACAACATTGTGTAGTATCAGCCCACACTACCTCTCGGAGCGTCGACCGAACATCCCATCCCATCCTTCACCCTCTTTTGAGTCAGCAAGTTTATCAACACCCGTTATTACCCCACACTTTCCTTATTCGGGATTATTTCATCTTCATCTTCATCGTCCAGTCATTACCTAGGGACCCCAGAGGCAAAAGCATTCACCCCAAGGACAAAGGGAACACAGCATATTCACACCGTCGTCGACCTAAGCTTCTGCTATCGGCACTGCATTTGGTCTAGGTCTGCTCCTCTCCTTTATCCATCCTGATTATAGGGACGGAGAAGGCATACATACTATCTGTTACACGGCACACCAGACAAAGAAGTAGTCATCGTACCATGCCTCTTCACCTTTGTTGCTAAACAATGCATTCATGAACGGTGCCTCAGACCAATTGTTCTTCTTTGCCATTTAGACTTCTGGACCCGCGTCGAAAGAACAACCTTGCACTATAGATTCCGCTTGGTTCCCCCAGCATTTCCTTGGTTTCGGGGTTACATTCCTTTTCCGACTTGATCAAGACATCGCCAAGGGCGACCAATCATCAGACGAAACACACATACCACGTACACGTATACGCATACGCACTCAAAATGCCTTCAATGCGGCGCGGGATCGCTGCCCTCGGGCCGTTCACGCCAACCCCGGTCCTTGCTCTCCGGGACTCGAGTACCGGGGCCGACTCCGGAACCGAAACAGAGCAAGCGGCAGCCGCTAATACCGTCGCGCCGTATGCCACTGCCCTCAATGGCGTGAACCAGCCCGTCAACCTGCTCTTCAAGGACATGCTATTCTGGACGCTAGGAATTTTGGCACTCATCGTACTTGCAGTTCGCCTCTCCGAGATCGTTTGGTGCAAACTCCGACAAGTCTCGGCTATGTCGACACCGCCCGAGAGGCAGAGCTACTGGAAGACATCCCAATTGTCGTGGATGCCGAGCTTGAAGAAGCACCTCATATATGCCCCCTTGTGGAACAAGCGTCATAACCGAGAAATCCAGTTATCTAAGGCTTTCAGCATCGGAACTCTACCATCGCGGCTCCACTTTGTCATCCTAACCCTCTATCTCCTCAGCAACTTGGTCTATACTCTGATTGTTGACTGGGACCAGGAGAACCGTTACGCTCTAGCCGCCGAGATTCGAGGTCGATCTGGTACCCTCTCCGCTGTCAACATGGTACCACTCATCATCCTTGCCGGCCGAAACAACCCCCTCATCCTCATGTTGAAGGTCAGCTTCGACACGTACAACCTATTGCATCGTTGGTTGGGTCGCATCGTTGTCGTCGAGGCGATTATCCACACGGTTGCTTGGGCTTACGTCTATGTCGCCGCGAATGGTTGGGATGGGATGAACCGAAAACTTTTGAAGGATTCGTTCATCGCCTCTGGCACTGCTGGCACCATCGCGCTGATCCTTCTCCTCTTTCTTTCCGTATCGCCCCTCCGACACGCTTTCTACGAGACATTCCTCAACGTCCATATCATTCTTGCCTTCATCATTTTCGCCATGACTTGGGTCCACTGCGTCACGGCGCATATTGGTATTCTTCCGCAACTTCCGATGGTAATGGCGATCTTCGTTCTCTGGTTCTCGGATCGGCTTGCCCGCATGTTCCACCTCGCGCACAACAACTGGTCATCTAGGGGTCTCACCGAAGCGCTCGTGGAGCCTATGCCTGGTGACAGTTGCCGCGTTACCATGTACCTACCCCGACATGTGGATATCGAGCCAGGAACGCATGCCTACCTCCGTTTCATGGGTGTAAATCCCTGGGAGAGCCATCCATTCTCCGTTGCTTGGGTTGAGCATATGCCCGATGCCGATAAGACGGCCATCGTGGAGAAGAACTACACCCAGGCTGACATCAAGAGAGGGACGACGGCATGTTCCTTCATCATCGGCGCGCACTCTGGTTTCACAAGAAAGCTGTACAACAAGGCCTGTGCTGGGGGCGCTCAGTCGATCCGGATCCGTGCGGCAATGGAGGGTCCTTACGCTGGTCACCACTCACTCGATTCATATGGCCATGCCGTGCTCTTTGCCGGCGCGACTGGCATCACGCACCAGATGTCGCACTTGAAGCCGCTAATCGAGGGGTTCAACAACGGCACCGTGGCTACGAGACGCATCACGCTGGTCTGGATAATGCGCGACACCGATGCTCTGCAGTGGGTACGCCCGTGGATGGACGAAGTCCTGCGCATGCCTAACCGGAGAGATATCCTCAACGTCCGACTGTTCATCACCCGACCGAAGAACGCGAAAGAGATCCATTCCCCTTCCAGCACGGTCCAGATGTTCCCGGGTCGGCCCGATGTCTCTACCCTCCTAAAGAGAGAGGTGGAGGAGCAGGTCGGGGCCATGTGCGTCACCGTCTGCGGCCCTGGAGCTCTGGCCGACGATGTACGGCAAGCGGTGCGCGAGTGCCAGGACTTCGGTAGCGTAATCCACTTCGAAGAAGAAAGCTTCACGTGGTGATCGCACCCGTCACCCCTTCGGAAACAGCTGGAGATGACGGGACACGGTCGTCGAGTGCAAGCGTGCCAACCACGCACGTACATACACAAACATAATAGACGGAGGTAATCTGGAAGCAAAGTTACTCAGGCAAGTGGTTTATATTGCCTCATTGTTAGGCGTTTTCAAAAGGTTAGGCGTTTGAGAAGGGGATACCTACTTGTGATGTGGATGTTTGGAATTATAGCCTTCGCATGAGCCTGCCTTTTGGGACTGCAATTTCTGAAGCCTTGTACATAGTTGATTTCACAATGTCCCAAATGACATCGTCAGTCACAAGTGTGTGTTGTTGATTTTGCATGCGTGAGTATGTTTCCAGTCACGACAGGGCTCGTTCCCAGTGAGGGTATATATGATCATTCATTACCCTGTGGTCTCTTTTGTAATTAACAGGCAGCATGGAGGTTCTAGAAGGCGTGTCAGATAAGAGACATGTCAGAGACAACGCCGTGCTTGCTACTAGGCATCTCGACACGTTCTATAGGTAGACGAACGAGTGCATATTTCTAGTAGTTGCCATACATAGGTGCTATTGATAGGTGGATGAAGCTGCTGTTGTATACGGGCCAGATGACAAAGTCGAATTAAGCTTTATGTTTTTCACACCAGGGAAAGTAACACAGACAGACAAGGATGTGACACCGTGACATCGTGACATCACATCTAGAGATGCATACATAGTACCGAAACAGGAACAGGAGCATCTGTCGATGTCCCTGGAATCCAGGAATCCAGGAATCTTTGATCAGCAACCTGGAATACTTACTTATTACTGACCCCGCACTGCAATCTATACTCCATGCAGCATAGCCCGGTGCGTAGAACGCTTGAAGGTTCGACCGTAGGGCGTAGGCAATCCGATCAGCTACGGGTAGATTCAGATTCATGTGAGTCATGCTGCGACTTCGCAGGTTCGCTGTATCCATGGGCCTGGCCTACCTAGTCTATTTTTCCCTAGGTGCAGAGCGAGCATTGCAAATGACAAAACGACGGATGTCCATACATGGTAGTAAAGTATCTTCAGAAGTTCAAAACCGTTCGTCGTGGGCTCATGCACTCAGCAGTGCAGCGCTGGACCCGGGCTTCCTAGGGTCCGGTTACCCCACACATGCACGCCCAATAGTCTACCTAGCTTTATATGGGTGTGTATGTATGTACGTACGTATGTACGTAGGTGGTGCAAATAGTCTAATTGCCACTTTTTCTGGAGAAAGCCAAAGGAAAAAAAATAAAAAATATCCAGTCGGATGACTCAAGCGCCTATCCAGTCATCGTCAAGCCTTCAGTTATGTAACTGCATACATAGGTATGTAGGTATGTAGGTATGTATGGTGCTATGTCTAGTATATAAACTTAGGTATCAAAACCCAGGCTTGCCAGCGTCGAATGTAGTCATCGACCTCACCTTCGATATCCTCAAGCCGTTGATAATTGAGCCCGGGTTTCAGCTTGCGTAGGAATTTGTGCTTGCCAATTCGATTCTTCATCTCCTTCCTTGCACCGTAGCATCTTCCTAATCCCACTTCTTGCCCGTAACGTACATACCGACCTACATACATACATACATACGACATCCGATCCACTCGGCGGCTCAGTGCCCCTCGCAAAAGCGCCAAAGAACCCCTCCTGTGATCTCGTTATCGTTATCCTCTCTTGATATCTACCACAAATTTCGCCTTTGCCCCGCGTCCCGTTTGCACCATGCCGATGTAAGTTGCCATATGCCACATGCCATATGTCATAAGCAGTGAGATACTGTCTAGAATTGCTATAACACTGTTGCACAACCACATCTTCTCCCAGCTGAACCTAGGAGACAACATGGCTGACGTGTAAACTGTACTTACGCGACAGGCTCAAGGATCCCTCCAAGAAGTACAAGAAGTTCACACCTGTCCATCTCCCAAATCGACAATGGCCTTCCCGGACGATCGAAAAAGCCCCGAGGTGGCTGGCCACCGATCTGAGAGACGGAAACCAGAGTCTGGTTGACCCAATGGTTCGCACGCTAGCAGCAATCCCTCGTCGGAACGCCGGTTGTTAACATGGAAATTACAGAATGGCGACGAAAAATGGAAGTTTTTCAAGATGCTGGTTGATCTCGGCTACAAGGAGATCGAGGTGTCTTTCCCCTCCGCGTCCCAAACCGACTTCGACTTCACGAGGCGCATTGTCGAGACCCCCGGCGTCGTTCCCGATGACGTTTGGCTCCAGGTTCTTGCGCCGTGTCGCGAAGATCTCATCCGTCGAACTGTCGACTCTCTCAAGGGTGCCAAGAAGGCGCTCCTGCACATCTACCTCGCCACGAGCGAGTGCTTCCGACGCATTGTCTTTGGGTTCTCCGAGGAGGAAAGCCTCGAACGGGCTGTGGCGTGCGCCAAGTACGCCCGCTCGATAACCAAGGACGATCCCGAACAAGCAGGCACTGAATGGGCCTTCGAGTTCAGCCCCGAGACCTTCTCGGATACAAGTCCCGAGTTCGCAATTCGTATCTGCGAGGCCGTCAAGGCTGCTTGGGGGCCTACGGAGGAGAACCCCATCATCTTCAACCTGCCCGCCACGGTAGAGATGTCTACTCCCAACGTCTATGCTGACCAGATCGAGTACTTCTGTACCCATATTTCCGAGAGAGAGAAGGTTTGCGTCTCACTCCACCCGCACAACGACAGAGGATGCGCGGTTGCCGCTGCCGAGTTGGCTCAGATGGCCGGTGCCGACAGGGTAGAGGGATGCCTCTTCGGCAATGGCGAGCGAACGGGTAACGTGGACCTGGTCACTTTGGCCTTGAACCTCTACACCCAGGGGATTCACCCCAACGTCGATTTCTCCGACCTTGGCCGCGTGATCGACACTGTTGAGGTGTGCAACAAGATCCCAATACACCCCCGAGCTCCGTACGGAGGCTCTCTCGTCGTGTGTGCCTTCAGCGGGTCTCATCAAGATGCTATCAAGAAGGGCTTCAAGGTACGCGAGGCACAGGGCAAAGCTTACGAGGACCAATGGGAGATTCCCTATCTCCCCCTCGACCCCCAGGATATCGGCCGTACCTACGAGGCCGTCATCCGTGTCAACTCGCAAAGCGGAAAGGGTGGCGCCGCCTGGATCATCTTGCGGAAACTCGAGCTTGATCTGCCGCGTGGCCTGCAAGTTGCCTTCAGCAAGGTCGTCCAGAAAAAGGCCGACGAGCTTGGCAGGGAGCTCTTGTCCGCCGAAATTAGTGATTTGTTTGAGAAGACCTACTTCCTGCGGGACAACCCCCGGTTTAGCATTGTCGACTACTCGATCACTTTCGACCGATCTACGTCGCCGGCTCCTCCAGAGCCTGGAAAGACTCAAGATACCAAAAACCTCGGCCGTCTCTTCGAAGGCATTGTCTCTATCGATGGCAAGGAGTATAAACTCCGGGGCCGGGGTAACGGTCCGATCTCGTCTTTGGCCGATGCCCTCAGAAGCGTAGGCATAGATCTGGATGTTGCTGACTACAAGGAGCACGCTATTGGAGGCGGAAGGGAAGTCAAGGCTGCCACTTACATCGAGTGCACGGCAGCCGGCACATCACAGAAGGTGTGGGGTGTTGGTATCCACGAAGATGTGGTCCAAAGTTCTCTCATCGCACTCTTAGGTGCGGCTAGCAACGTAAGTCTTACACGGAAAAAAGCCACAGCTGCGGGAAACTTGTGTACGTGAGGCTAATTTCTTTATTTCCGTCCGGCAGTTCATCCTCAGCCGGCCCGGAAGCCCCATCGTGGCAAAGCAGGTACCCCAGCGGAGCCTCAGTCAGGAATTGGATCTCAATGGGATGCTGAGCCCCCCGGCTGCAACGAACGGCACGGCAGCACCATCACATGCTGCCCCGTCCGAGGTAGTGTCAAATTTGGAGGCAAAGGTTAACGGCTCGTAGAAAAGATATGGAGCATGCTTTCTATGGATTTCTCAAAAAAGTACCCCGGGAGCATTTACTGGCATGGTTGTCAGAGACGAAAAAGGTAATCCAGGCTAGGTAACTTTAGCATCTCTGATTCTGATTTTGCCCACATACCTTCTAGTTTTGACTACCTGCATGAAGTTGTGGTAAAACCGACAATAGAAGTGTGCGATTTGCTATGAACGAAAAGCAGTCACAATCAAACCCGTGACCATAACGGAAAAGAAGATACTGAAGCTAGCTAGATATATATGCCTGCATAAATAGGGGATTATATAGAACTCCTATCCGTTTGCGTAACTCTGCCGGGCGATCTCTTCATAGGGGTTGCTTTACCTACTGTCCTGCCTATAAAGTTCCAGGTTCCATTAGGCATCCAACCGGAGTTTGTATGTACATACATACGGGCCGTAGTGAACGCGGAGACTGCGGGGCACCCCCAAGCGGTGTCTATCACGTGCCGATAAAACTCTGATTTGACCAAATGGCGGGGTATTGACATTTCCTCTATGACGATTGGACAGATACCGCATTCGATATCCGATAACGAGAAGCTCCCCTGCAAGGTGCAACCAAAGCTCCAATCCAAAAGAGAGGATCCTGCTGTCTTGAGACTCGTAGTTGCTGATTTCAGGGCTGAGGGAGCAGGCAAGACAGGCAGATGAGCGAGGATGAGCAGCATTCCAGTTCCCAGTGTCCACTTTCCCTTCTGCAAGCGTCTACCTACCTAGGTAGGTACCTAGTTAGTTGACTGACAGACACACCATACCGGACACATTGAGCAGCCGTCGCCGCTTCCAGAAGCTCTGCTAGGCGGGATGGACGGCCTATGGGTTGCAAGGCCTCGACTACTTCATTCCATGATTGGTTCACCTCGAATCTTTCTTACTTGAGTACTTATTACGTAGCTAGTGCAAAGGTGATAGGCGGCGGGAATTGGGATTGGAAAGCACGATAGGTGAACAAGACGAGATGAACAGAATTGATATATGTCACTTATGTTTGCCTGCCCAGGTGCTTATAGAGTGGAGGTATGTACGTAGTATATTCGTGCTGTTAGGGGTCCAGACGTCCCCCCTACTTTGCCTGACACCTGCGGTGGTCATCAATCTGGTGAAATGTTCAACTGAGCTCGTTATACTTAATCTAGCCATGACACTTGGTACCATATGTATTCTCCTATGCTTGGGCGTATAGATATCAGGCATCTACCTACAATGGCACGTATATGTGCATGGCACAACTTGCAAGGTATCAATGTATGCATATGGATATATGTATGTTATATCTTTGCGTACTACCTACCTGCCCCATCGTACCCTGAGGATTAGGCTTCAACATGAGTGTTAGATCTGGATATTGAAATAAATACCAGACGGTAAACTAATAAAAGCAAAGGGGGAAATAAAGGACAACGAGCACTATGCATATTGGGGCCTATAATACCTCGATACATGTATATTCATGACCACTACCTGCCTAGAAGTACCTACCTAGTCAGCTAGTCAAGGTCACTATAGTGATAGATTCCTGGGTAATTGTCAATAAACATACCTACCTAAGTACCTAGGTAAAATTTGCAGTCTAATCCAAGTAGATCTATATTGTACACCTCTCTACTAGGGAATCACCGAATTATGCTGGCTCCGATGCATCTAGGTAAATCGTCTGGATGTAAAGAAGAATATAGCCATGTCAATGTAACTTGCACCCTGTCAGTAGAGCGCAAGGAGGGTATAGCACATGCATACGGCCAGGAATGTCATGCCTACATGTAGAGCACGTAGGAGGTAGGAGGAGGTATGTGACTGTACGAATATACATCCAGACAATTTAATATTCAATGCCTATAGTACATGCCAACTCAAGGTTGAGGCAAGGTAAGGCTGGGCTCTGGAAGTACCCTTGGGATTGATTACAATAAAATAAATTCACTGGCCAAAACTGTCTTGCACGCACCAGTGACCAGAGAGCAAAAGACCGCCCGCTAAACCAGGCAACACACCCCGGCCACGAACCAATCAGCGGACAAGCTGCTGCTCATCTAGCAACGTAGGCCTAGACGAACCCAGTAGGGGCGGCACCCAGTGGGTGAACCCAGTAGGAGAAGAGGCCTAGAGAACCCCCCAGCAGCCCTAGGTAGCAGGCTCCGGTAGGTACATACATACCTATAGGCTAGCACGTCGGCCATTCACCTCGTCGATTCTGCACCCTTCATCTTCTTTCCGACGCTTTCCCAACTTCTTCTCCAGACCAGACAAACATTTTCCCCTTCTCAGTTCCAGGTTGTGCTGTCTTGGACCCTGCCGACCCTGCCTTGTTGCATTTGCATCACTACCAAGTCAGTTGTATCCAGGCGGTCAAGAATCACCTTCACCTTCACCTTCAACTTCGTCCTCTCATTTACTCCAGGGACTTGCCGCCGACCGTACCTACTACTCTTTAGACCTTTTATATTTTTATTTTCTCCCTTGACGTTCCGACTTGACTAAGTCAACTGGACTGAACTGAACTGGACTGAACTGGCCAAACCGGATAATCGCATTGCCACATTAAAATAAAAACAACAACAACAAAACCCCCCCATTTTACCACTACATACGGGCATCATCACTACCAACCTACCACCTACCACCTACCACACACCACACACCACACACCACTTACCACCTACCACTGACTACCGCCGCCGCTACCACCACCGTGCCCGCCAACATTCAGGTCAACGTTGACGCCACGCCACTGCAATCCGATCTGGTTTCCTCGGTTTCCTCAGTTTCTCCATTTCCTCATTTGCCCATAATTTTGAGGTCCGGATCCTGTCAACAACCGACAACATGGCAGACAACGCGGACATCAACCTTGTCCTCAGCAACTCGCTGTCACCAGGTAAGTCATGTCCACCCCAGAATGTTTTCGTTTACCCAGCTGCAGTCTGGCACAGCGGCGCTGTAGCCTTGCGCACCCCATCGCGCCATGCACTGAAGCTACAAATCTGGGACATCTTGTACCTTCCCTCCCTTGCTAACCCATATGCCCCCTCACAGATGCCGCGACGCGAAATGGTGCTGAGCAGCAACTCACACAGGCTGCTGAGAACAATTTTGTAAGTTGCGCAACCTTTGCACTGCAAATAACCTTGCTTTCTCTCTTCTTTTCGATTTCCTGCTCTTGCTGCCATCTCTGCATGCCCTTATCGTAACTTCGCATAGCTAACCGAGGATTTCCCACCTTTAGCCCTTATACCTAGCCACCCTTGTTCAAGCATTGGCGGACGAGAACAGCGAAGCCAACATCAGAGTAGCTGCTGGTCTTGCCCTCAAGAACGCATTCACAACCCGCGAGTTTTCGCGCCAGCAGGAGATACAAGCCAAATGGCTTCAACAAACCGACGAAGAGACCAAAGAGCGCGTCAAGAGCCTTGCCTTACAGACTCTTGCTTCCTCCAACGCCCAAGCTGGCCAGGCAGCTGCTCAGGTCATTGCCTCGATTGCTTCCATTGAGCTTCCCAGGAACCAATGGGCCGATCTTATGGCAACCCTAGTGCAGAATGTTAGCAGCGGTGCACCTCACCAAAAGCAGGCTTCCCTGACGTGTATTGGCTTCATCTGTGAGAGCCAAGATGCAGAACTGCGGTCTGCTCTTGTCAGCCACTCCAACGCCATCCTTACAGCTGTTGTTCAAGGTGCCAGAAAGGAAGAGACGAATGGTGATGTCCGGCTTTCGGCCATTACCGCCCTCGGCGATTCCCTCGAGTTCGTTGGGAACAACTTCAAACACGAGGGCGAGCGGAACTACATCATGCAAGTCGTTTGTGAGGCCACACAAGCAGACGACTCGCGGATACAGCAAGGGGCGTTCGGCTGCCTCAACCGTATCATGGCTCTCTACTACGAAAACATGCGCTTCTATATGGAGAAGGCTCTTTTTGGCCTTACCATCCTAGGAATGAAGAATGAAGATGAGGATGTTGCCAAGCTCGCCGTTGAATTCTGGAGCACAGTCTGTGAAGAGGAGATCAACATCGAAGAGGACAACGCTCAGGTATGTTGCCCTCTACACGCGCTCTCCCTGTAGGGGCATGGACACTGACCAGATTTACTAAATAGGTTGAGAGCTCGGATCAAATGCGACCATTCTATAACTTCGCGCGCGTTGCAACCAATGAAGTCGTTCCTACCCTCCTGGCACTTCTCACCAAGCAAGATGAGGATGCCACGGATGACGAGTACAACCTGTCCCGAGCATCTTATCAATGTCTCCAGTTGTACGCACAGGCTGTTGGACCTAACATCATCCCACCCGTAATTCAGTTCGTCGAACAGCATCTGCGATCAGAGGATTGGCATTACCGGGAGGCCGCTGTTGCTGCCTTTGGTGCCATTATGGAAGGCCCGGAGGAGAAGGTCCTGGAGCCCATCGTTAAGCAGGCCTTGCCTATTCTTATCACGATGATGGAGGATAGCTCTACCTTTGTCAAAGACTCGACTGCGTATGCCCTGGGTCGCATCACTGAAGCTTGCTCCGAAGCCATCGATCCTAACACGCACCTCGACCCGCTCATCCGATCGTTGTTCGCCGGTGTCCACGATGTCAAGATGGCGGCGTCGTGCTGCTGGGCTTTGATGAACTTGGCCGAGCGCTTCTCTGGGGATTTCGAGGCGACCTCGAACCCTATCACACCGCATTTCAACAACAGTGTACAGACGCTACTGGCTGTAACTTCCCAGCCTGGCATTGAGACAGCTGTTCGCACCACCGCCTATGAAGTGCTCAGCGCCTTTGTGCAGCACGCGGCCCAGGACAGCTTCCCCTCTGTTGCAGAATTGTCGAACGTCATCATCAAGCGATTGGAAGAGTCTATCCCCCTGCAGACCCAGGTTGTCAGCATCGAAGATAAGATCGCCTTGGAAGAGATGCAGACGAGCCTGAATACGGTGCTGCAGGCCATCATCCAGCGACTAGATAAGGAGATCGCGCCGCAGGGCGATCGCATCATGCAGGTCTCGCTTCAAATCCTGAGTACCGTGGGTGGAAAGTCGAGTGTCCCCGAGTCCGTCTTTGCCACGATTAGCGGCCTGTCGAATGCGATGGAGGAGGACTTCGCCAAGTATATGGATGCGTTCACTCCCTTCCTATACAATGCCCTCGGAAACCAGGAAGAACCTAGTCTCTGCTCTATGGCTATTGGCCTTGTCAGCGACATCACTCGGTCCATGGGCGAGCGAAGCCAGCCGTACTGTGATAACTTCATGAACCATCTCCTTAACAACCTCAGGGTATGCTTTCCAAACTCCCTTATGCCCTTACTCACCTCCCATTTACTCACAACGCTTCTTGGCATTTTACTCGTAACTAACTTCACCTGCAGAGCGCCAACCTCTCGACGCAGTTCAAGCCAGCCATTCTCCAATGTTTCGGCGATATCGCCAACGCCATCGGTGGCCATTTCGAGACGTACCTGTCTGTCGTCGCACAGGTCTTGCAACAGGCTGCTAATGTTACAGCCTCACCAGAAGGCTCCTACGAGATGTACGACTACGTCATCTCTCTACGTGAAGGCATCATGGACGCTTGGAGTGGCATTATTGGCGCCATGAAGTTCAGCGGCAAGAGTACGTACGCCTGTTTGCCTAGCTATGCTTGATGCTAACTACTTTACAGCACCGGCACTGCAGCCTTATGTCCAGCCCATCTTTCACCTGCTTAACGTCATTGCCAATGATATGAACCGCAGCGAACCCCTGATGCGATCTACGATGGGTGTCATTGGGTAAGCGCATCAGCCCATATGCCTTGGTGCAGCTGCTAACTAAAGTCGTAGTGATCTTGCCGATGCCTTCCCCAACGGCGAGCTTTCCGACGCCTTCCGATCCGATTGGCTCAACGCTATGATCAAGGAGACCAAGCTCAACCGCGAGTTCCAGTCTCGCACCATTGAAACGGCACGATGGGCTCGAGAACAGGTCAAGCGCCAGATCGGTGGCGGTCAAGCCGTCATGCAGCAAACCTGAACCACGCCGGCATTTGCTTCTGCCACTATCCTTCGCCCATCGTCACCGCGTCACATAACACCCGATTCTCCCGATGAGCTAGCCACGCTTGCGTCGTAGCTTTGCCGCAAAGTTGGAGGAGAATTCAGCACCATCATTGCCCCCTGCACTCACTTGTCGCCCCGCCCCTTTCACTGAATAGAACCCCTTGTATGTATATAGAGCCCTGATACATTGCCCTAACACCTAGTAATCCAATACGCGCCAGAACATCACATATCACATATCACATACCCCTGCCCTAGCGACACAACACCTGACCCCCATAGTAACGCCCTTTGCTGGAAAATTTTCCTTCGGTTTTGACTGCAAAGCCACAACGAAGATTATGCTCGACCCCCCCTGTTAGAGAAGATTCACGTCATGTAACGCCCCTTGCTTCGGCTGGGCCACGAAGTCATGTAAAGAGATGTTTGGAGTGAAGGAGCCAATGTGGAGAGAACACATGAAGCCCGCGACGATATATCCCGGGGTTTCTGTCTGATTCAAGTGAACAGACATCATGGGAGACCTGGCGGGAGCCGTTCGCTGAGCCGTTCGGTTCTTGGGACACGGGATCGAGGACCTCGATGGAGGGTGATGGGTTCTCTGACATACAATTGTGTTGTGTTGGAGGAGCTGAGCCTCGGCCTCAACGTCCCGACTTAGTATCCAGAGCCTTTCCTTGCGACCGGTAACTGGGTTCGATCAGTGGTAGTACGATCAAGTTGAGTCGCGTCGTCTACCCCGGACAGCCCTCCCCTCCCCCCTGGATCGATGGATAGGTATGTGTGGATTACTCCATCCAACCTACCTGACTGGTAGCACAATGTTGTTATCTAGCCAAAAATAATAAAAACTCGTTACCAAGATGGATTGGAGGTCTTTTCCCGAGTAGGGACGTGATATTGATTGCCGCTCGTCAAGCCAGAGCCTTGCTTGATCAGTTGAAGCGGGCAACTATGTGTCTATGCGTGTGTTTGAATATCCCCATTCTTTGTCTAGACTTTTCATACCCCACGATGGCTACTAGACCAACAAGCATCAGCACATCCGTTCAGCTGATTTATCTAGCGAGACACGACACTTCTGTCCATTACAGACGTAGGTAGTCAGCTAGCCAGACTAATAACAACACCAAGGACACACGCAGTAGGAGCAGAACTGCCGCAGCAACGATAGTGGCTACCATGGCAACCATGACAGTTTCGAAGTAATTAGATGCTTCAAGCAGTCAGACACACCCAAGGACGCACAGGCCAGCCGTTTCCCGTTGGAGGATGGGCGAGGGATCGAGATGCTAATAGGATTTACAAAAGAAAAGGGGATGTCAAAAGGGGTTGTTTCCGTACCGAATACAACGAATAAGCTCGGAGACGAATGTGTCATATTTGGCCGTCACATGGGATTTGTAATTCGCTTTGGATATTATATCAGTCCCTTAATGGGTGGATACCAAAGCAGCCAAACATCCAGGAGTTACAATGTCATCACAGAAATCACGAGATATCGGCCGAGATGGATGGATGGATAACAGAACAGAGTGAGCGAGCGAGCACTGGATTATTGTATGAATTATCACACGCGAACGTGTCAACTCTCATTGGTAAAAATGCACGCCGTGCCTATCACGGCACCCCAAACAAATCCTCTTGGGAGGCCCCCTAATTACCGGCCTCGACACAGCACGGAGACCGCTTGCTTGCTTTTCGTACCGTGTACTGATATTCCCGTTCTATCCACCCACCCCTCCCCTCCTGTGCCATTCCAAAACCAATAGATGCTCGCCCGATCCAAAGTCCGTTCCCGGCCATCAATGCTCCCAGATACGTCTTTGAAGATGCATGCTCTCAAATGGCAAGGACGTGTTCCCTTGCCATACACAAACGCCCCGTCTCCCGATGCTCCAAATGTCTCCGAGGACGACTTCCCATGGTGCCCCCCGAGCGCACCAAAATTTTGTATGTATATAATAGTACAGTGTGATGTTGAGACTCCATGATAGGTAATATGCGCGAGCGAATGTGGTGCAGAGCGAAAAGAAAAAAGGATACTTTCGCTATTACGCATCAAAGGCCATCAACTTCATGATCATTAGTTGAATAATAAATTCCCATCAGCCTATTCGAACGCTCCGGGAATCGTAATGGAGAGCCCAGCTGCTAAATCACTTTCTGATCGAGGCCTCGATCCCTCGAGGGAATGTATCGAGCTTCTCGCCTCGCTTCTCGCCTCGCTCCTCGTCTCGCTCCTCGCCTCGCTCCTCGCTTCGCTTGTTGCCTCGCTTGTCGCCTCGCTTGCCGCATCTTCGGTAGCTTCTGCTGATGGTGCACTATCGATGACATCCTGGTGAGACACCTCTATCACCTGAGCCCCATCGTGGCTGCCTTCGTCATTGGCAAATATGATTTCGTTTATACTCAGAGAAGGCTTCCGAGACTCGACCATCTTCATATTATCCGCGGAGAGTCTGCTAGCCTCTTGGCTATCATGGCCGCTTTTCTCTAGTTGCGCATGACCATGAAAGGCCGGGACTACGCCGCCCCCGATGCGGCTCCAAAACATTTGCTCTCTGAGCTTTACGCTCTCTTCCCAAGCAGCACGTTCCGCGTCAGCATCATCAGCGCGCCAGTGACCATCTTTGACCATACGCAGGAATCCAAGGAAGTCGCACGTCGACCGTACACGACTCAAACAGTAGTTGCAAAGCGGGTATCTCTGAGCAGAGTCTGATTCGCTCGTACGGAAACGATGATTGCGCAAGTGTGATGGGTCCTTCCGCGACTCACCGCAAAGCGAGCATGGATAGAACTGCGGTTTGCTGATGGTCGGAAACGGGCTGCTGGTAGGTACTGGTTCCACCACTAAGGTACCCTCCGTCATTGCACTAAGCACAGATCGGCGGGCCAGCCAGGAAAGGCCCGGGGCTGTATCAAGCCGCAGTGTTGGTTCAACATCTTCAGCTAAAACCCTCTTGTAGAATCTGGCTTCCTTTAACGGCGGCAACGGCGTTGAAGGTGCAGACGATCCCGAACTAAGGGCTGAAGCAGGCGTGTTCGGTGTCTGAGGCGATACGTTGTTCGATGCAGGCGTTCCGCCAGTCGAGACGGAGGTCGTAGACGCGTTAGACGGGGCTGGGCCCGACCCACTGCTAGTGAACCCGAGTAGAGGGCTGAGTCCACCATAGGAGCCCGAGGAAGCCCGACTCGTTGACAACCTCTTGGACGTCTTGGCGAGGGCCATGAAGTCGTCATAGGAAGAGATGTCAGTCCTGAGAACAGGCTGCAAGAGATGGGTAAAGCTCGTAGGATACGTCGGCGAGTAAGGCTCGGCATGACCGTATTGGGAGACGCCATCGGAGGTCTGAATATCGTCATCTTTGCAGTCGTATTTACTGATGAGCCCCGGTGATGAAGGTGCAGTGCCAATATGAGAATCCCGCTCCACTGTCATCTGCTCCATCACGTTCTTCAGCTCAGCTAGTTGCTCTTGTTGGGATTTTAGAAGGCCTTCCGTGTCGACCAGTTGTGCTTTGAGCTGCTCGTTCTTGCGGAGTAGGGCTTCCTCCTCCTTCTTGGCTTCCTCCTTGGCGGTAATAACCATCCTGTTAGCCTCCTCGAACAGCGATACAGTGAGGGTCTCTAGTTCCTGTTCGATTTTTTTCTTTTCCTTCTCTACGTCAGCACGCTGCTTTTTCTCATCGGCAATCCGCAAAAGAAGCTTGTGCTTTTCTCCCTCGACGCTTGAACGCTTGACCCAAACATCCCCAGCTAGAGTTTCCTGTTGTCGCGCGACTAAGGCTTCTAATTCTGCAATCCGCTCGTGTGAAGCTTCCAGGTCTTGCCTCGTCGCAGAGAGCGTATCGTCGAGGGTGGTTTGATGGTTCAAGGCGTTGATCAGTTTGGTGCTGAGCGCTGCTACTTCGTGATCGAGGTCGGGGTGATGTGTGGGTGTGGTCGCGCCGCCACCATTTGCCGAGCTCAGCGCTCGTTTTCTTGGGTCCGGGATCGTACTGTGTTCTTGATCTTCCAACACGGATGTTGATGATGGCATGCGTTTATGCGGCTGAGCTCTCAGTGTATCCGGGTCTAACGAGATTGCCATATCCGACGCATTAGTAGAGATTGATTTCGAGGCGGGAGATCTCGACCGGTTCGAAATGGTGGACGGAGAGATACTCGAAAGCGAGCGCAGATGACCAAAGGATTGGCGTGGAGATGGACTCGGATTCCGATGCTGCGACCAGGCAGCAACGTGAATGAAGCTGAAGATGGCCATGTTAGCGGCGATGGAAGGTCATGGATGGGATGGTCATATAATAAAGGGGTATCTGCGAAGGCATTCGAGTAGTATGGCGAAAGAGTATATAAATAGAGATATAGACACGAAGATAGATTTCATATGGCAGCGACAGAACAGAACAAGTCAAACTTACGAATCCAGCTTGACGACTGGTGGACCAACAGGTCCGAGATATGGCAGCGCGCCAGTAACTTTTTAAGCCAAACGACGGAGATAGTTCAGAAAGGTTTCGACTAGAGTACCAGAGTAGGAAAGTTTCCTTCAAGGGAGTGTATGTAGATAGCCGAAGGTTGAATTAGGGTTCATCTAGCTAGGGAGAGATGGTCCTATCGTCCAGAGCGGCAATGGCGATGGTAACGATGTTAGAACCCTGTGCGACCTGAGACCTCCCGTTGTGACACCCAAGACAAGGTCGCGGATGCGGACGTGGGCGTGACGGCGATAAGAGTCGATTGCTCTCACGGGTAAGCAAAAAGCAACTGAGCACCGACAGCCGCGATGAAGCGAGCTGGTTACGTGCAAAGCATGTTCCTGGCAAATCGAATTACGAATATGGACGGCGAAAGGAATGAAGGCGAAGTCAATTAGTTAGTTGATTGATTGGTCGTCAGACGAGTGGGTGGCCCTTGGGATTAAAAGGGGATATAGGAGGAAACGGGAAAGAGGAAACGGGAAATGGGGAATGGGGAATGGGGAACGGGGGAACGTCGCGCACGAGAGGCGTTGCAAAATGAAGTGAAGAAGAGTGAAGACGGGCCGGTCAGGAATTAGTAGGAGTAGGACAGTAGATGATCGTAGGTACGATATCACGAATGTTCATTCAATAACTAGAGAGAAGCGAGAGGCGTGCAGGCGTGGTAGTAGAGATAAGAAGAGATTGGGCTGGACTCAGTTGCAGAGTGGAACGTTTGGATCGATGAGTTCGAAGGTTTCAATGAACCGCCAATGAACCGCTGCGCTGACCGGGCCGCTAGGCAAGAGTACATACAGCCAGTTAAACTACCTACCTAGGTATGTAGGTACATGCTGTACCAAGTACATGCACTGATAACCACCTGGGCGCTGCTGGGCGAGATCCCTGAGGAAGCAGCCGCGGCCTTTTACAGTTCTGAGTTCCCAATTCTCCCATGTGCTGCGGAGAACCCAGGCTCACCTGCACCAATTAAAGCAAGTCAGCAAGTGAAAAAGTGCGAGGACATCGCATGCGAGGAAATGGCATGCGTGAGCACATTATGAGGTACCTAGTACTACAATAGGTTAGGTCAGCCATTAGGCATGAGGCCTGCCGCCGACCCCGGACTTATGCTGTGCAAGCAGGAGGCAGGCAAGCTGCTACCACCTACAGTATGCGGATAGCCGAGTATGTGGTAGGGAACATGGCTATCTCATTGGTCCATCTGGGCAGCCTGCTCCAGCCATACCCCCCAAAAGCCCCCATAGCCAAAAAAAGATACCAGACTGTCCAGGTACCCTCCCGCTTAGTACTACGTAGTAGGGGTTTTGTGCAAGGATTGCCAGACCAGCGCGATGTAGCTATACTTCGTGCTTCCAGGTTCTTCCAATCAACACATGCAAGGCGAGGTGGAAGTTGGAGAGCGCTCAATATTTACGTTACGTGCATGTAGGAATCCAGCGATTGCAAAGCTTAAAACGCTGAAAAATGACTATATCAACCGGGGGCATATGGCACGATCTAGCATGTACCTACAGTATTTAAGCTTGCAATTCAAGAAACGCGTAAGAACAATCTAACAACATTGAATCAGCTTTCAATAGGCAGACCCATTAACTACCTATCTAGGTACTGCAGGTATTCCCAAGGTTCCTCCGCGCCTGCAGTCTCCCTGTCTCCTGCAGGGTGTTGTTGATCCATCGATTCGGACACCCGAAATGGGTGAAGACCTGGCGCTAAACAGTTTGGACCAGCCTGGTTCAATCGGATGCGCCCCCATTTTTCCATTCATCCTTGTCATCCAATCCATTTACGTACATGTTCCTGCTCCTTGTTGCTTCCAGGTTGAATTCAAGGTTTTCAATGCAGCATTTCAAGGTTGCATTCAGCCTATCCTATACCCAGTGCTCTAGATTACATGTACACACTTCGCGGAATATATGGCATCAGGCTTACCACTCATGACAATCAACTGTCGAGGCTAGAATCAATAGAGCCAGTCAGTACCTGCATTAGATCAGCAGTGCGTGCATAAAAAAGAGTCGTACCTTGGGTACCTATCAGTCCACCTTCCTTCAACAGGCCGACTGTCCGAATAGATTCACTTGCATACACGCGCCTATTAGCATGTTACCTAGGTACCTATGTATATTGGATGTCGGTCGATTGGGCAATTGGGATGCCTATTTGGAACAAACCCACTCGTATTCTTTTCGCTCAGCCCAACTGTGCCGTCATCACCCCGTTTCCCTTTAAGCTACAGGGGGTGCTCACAGGGGATGTTCTTGTTGTGCAAATCGTGGAAGTAATCAAAAGCGGGCATGCTGGCATGGCAAGTGGACATGGCCTCGTGTGCATACAGTACAGCCAACCGTCATTGGTACCGTAGCCTTCCCGCCTTCTACATGCAAGAACTGGCGTTACGGGCTGCAGGTAGTAAGCCATAATGACGACACTACAGTGCCGCTCCGTGGATACGTAGGTACCAAACGGTAGGTAGGCACTGGTTGTGCGTGCATACCTAGGTACATATGTATGTATGTATGTAGGTACATAAGGTAGTTATGCCCACAGATTTGGGTGAGTGCACGGGCTGTCATATGGTACGAGTACAGCCTAAACACCCCCGGGAAGGGCTCTGGCTCCATTTCAGTCCTTGAAAACGCAGAATCGCCCCTATCAGGGAGGAAACCCAACCGCCTGGACAGATCTTTTACTGCATGCGTAGTGCAGGCTAGGGCCGACAACTTGTAAGACGCCGAATGGGGCCAGGCAAGCACCGCTTTGCTTATTTCGAACGTATTATGACAAGCTTGCTGCGGATCATCAGGGATCTCACCTCAGCCTGCTTCTTGAACCCCATTCGCCATTCGCCATTCGCCATTTCCAAATAAGAATCTTGAAGGGATCGCGCGCAGGGCAAGCGGCAAGACACAAAATGCTGCAGGCACGACAGGCTCTCACGGTTCGGCTTCCCGATCCTGCGAGATCTCGTTTGGACTGGACTTATGTAGGTAGTTGGTTGGATTACACCAAAACATAGGTACTAACTATGGAAATTCGCATGCTCGATTGGCAATTGGCTCCGTTGGCGCTCTTGAGGCAATTGCTGCTCGGCTGCAGTTTACTAGGCGTGTCCACTGCTCCGCATTTCACATTGTGCTACGGTACCTACCTATAGGTATCTAATCCCTCCATCGCGTCTGTTTGTCCAGGAGAGGTTTGCGGAACCCTACTATCGTCACACTACCACCTGCCCTTTCCTATCTACTTCTTTCCAGGCCCCTATAGCCGAGTCTTCGTCGTATTGGATGGCCCCTCGCGCCGCCACGGCTGTTACCAGGCGTTGGTGGTCAGGATAACGCAACATTGAACCTCTGACCTGACGATGATCGAGAAGTGGATGAGGGGAAAGCGGCAAGTACCAACGATCGAAGTACCAATACTTAGCCGAAACGGCCTAGCTGCGTAGTGCCGATTAGTGCATCTGAAGTCTCCCAAATCTGCCTAGTCGTCTACCTAGTCCCGAGGGATCCTCGTGATTCTGGTCATCGCTTGCATCATACATGATGAAGATGCATCGTCCATTTCTGTCCAGAACCATCACCCTGCTCTGGGCATGTGGCTACAAAAAACTATTCTCTACTCGTAGGTTCAGGTTCTCTACTTTCTTCTGAGGTCACGGGCAAAACCCAGCAGGCAAAACCCAGCAGGCTTGGATCGGTGAGCGTGATCTACCTGTCTGCCCATACCTTGCCACAAATACAGCGGGCACCGATCAGTCCGAAGGGTCAACACTGTGATATGATGGCTTCCCGAAAAGCCCTCACTGGCACCATCGCTTCAGCCAGCGTTGGTCTATACGTACTGCCAGATATAGACAGCCTCACGCGCTTGTTGGCAGCGGTTGACAAATGCCAGCCCCGCAGCGAGCCAGCCCTGGAGCCTTTTGGATGCTGATGCATGTGCGTTTCAAGTATATATAGCCCTAGTGGTCCACGTCAATGCTTTCTAGCAGTATATAGAAAACCGGGAGCTAACATACATGTTATCACTTTGGGCGTGTGAGGGGCCATATCTTTCGGACATTGGTCACCGTACACATATCCTGAAGTACTAGGTATGTATATAATCTCTGCTATCCACTGGGGTGCGGCGCATCAGAGAGCATGGTGCACTTGTAACATCTCATATGAATTCCAGCCAGTAACTAGGCTTCAAGTCCCCTCCTGTGCCCCTTTCCTCTCCTCTCTCTTTCGATCAATGCAGGGCATACATGATCTACCCCGATGTGTGATCACCACAAAGGCGTGGCAGATTCTCCAGATCACCGGCTAGTTGATGGGAAGTACAGTTGCAATGCAACCAATGCCCTGGTTTAAGAACCGCAGCCTGCCGTCACTGTCAGACTTACGTCCTGGAAATAAGGCTGCAAACGGGAGGGAGGGGGTCGTGGCCAAGGTCACCCAGCGGCCACTATCCGTGACCACACCAGCATCTCTCCGCACCCCAGCTTCGGCAGCTCCCCGTGAAGCATGAACACGTTTGTTTCTGGGCGGCCACCTGTTCCGTCTTCTGTTGCGAGTTGTGCACGCTGCTCATCATACTAGCAGAAGAGGTAGTCGAAGTGCCCTCCAGTCATCGACATCAACATGTCAGAATAGCTGTATCACGTAACTACAGGCAGGAGTATCATATCCATAGAAATTCATGGGGTTCGTGGTTTAGGAAACGGGCAACCAAGCTTATATGATAGTAATAGTATGGATCACATCAGCTAGCCTCGGCTCGTTCAAGTCTATCCGTCTGCCTCCTAGAGATTCGATAGACTTTAAGCCAAGCCTGTGAGCTATGAATGCCAAGATATCATTACAATCGAGTCGGACTTCCACGCGCCCATCTTTACATAAGTATCATGGTCAGCCGAGGATATTTCTTAACACCAGGCCATGTATTTGTATCCCACCCCAGCGGTCCTTGATGTATACAAATACAAAGAGAAGATCCGAAGCCCGCTCTTGTTGGAAATCAGGCCGTCGTGCTATATTGACGTTGGGGGAAGACATGTTCTTGTCCCAAAAGATCTCGATTGAATCGCTACCCGATACAAAGGGGTCTTCTTCATCTGCCTCATTCTTACCAGTGAACAACATTTGGTGTCTCCTAGGATACAGACTGGTCTCGGCCAGACCGCCATTTAGCACAACCTGAGCCCGTATAGCAATCCCTCCCAGGGTAAGCCGAAGTGAGGTGAGGCTAAGTAATCGATTCCGTTCTATCGAGTCCATCGTCTCGAGACCTTCCATCCAAGGGATGATTGTTCTACCTATATCCAGATATTAGGGATCGGACACCACTGGCCCGTCCAGGTTCGCCCAGGATCAGATAGGAACAATGCGACCTGACCTTGGGTCGTCGAGCGATCGACCACGCGTCGGGCGCCGACATCATAAGTCCAGCACAGCTGCGATACGAGGTCTTTTTCCCACAGCCCGGCCAGGTACACATCCTTCGTGATATCCCGCAGCTCGCCCGCGACGCCCGCTGTGGCGATCAGCTTGTCCGATGGCTTGGTGAGCCCGCAGGACGAGTAGAGATCCGCCGGGTCTGGCACATCTCCTTTTCCCCTTGAAGTTGAAGTAAGGCTTGGCCGTGACCGATCGAGCTTGTTTGCAGAACGCGAGGTCCCATAGCTCCTTGGGAACGCCTGTGAGAGACTGCTCGGAAGCGATGAGTTCGGGGTACTCCCAGTACACCTGGAATTTGGCGAAGCTGAGTTGCCTCCTTGCCAAGAAGCGCATTACGATAGGTTTTCGGTAGGTATATGGTCACGGAAGGCTCCAGGCAGCTGGTGTGCTTTTCCGAGCAGGTGGCATACCGGTGGCGCCACAGTACCGTCGTGTCTGCGGTTGAGGGGGCACTTTGTCGGACCTTCAGTTTGGCATCAGCGGAGTAGCAATCGAGATCGCCACCAATGCCCGTCTTTGTTGGCCAGAACGCGACCCCGCCAAGGTAAGACTTCGTCTTGCCGTACTCTACATAAGAGGAGATCGGATCGTGCTTGTAGGGCATGTAGGAGCTGGTCGTGCTGTACCATCCCCGCGGGACACTGGTCACCTTCGTTGTTGATGACGATGTACACGGCTTGTTTCCGGGTGGTATCAAGCAAGATGGACGTCTCGTTGGAGAGGCGGCCGTCGTGTTGCTCAACTCAGCTGCTATATCACTTACCTAAAGCGTCGAGATTTGACGGCTAAAGGATTCATAGGTCTGGAAGAACCCGCCTTGCGCCTCTTGGGCGATGCTGTGTGACGTTGCAATTCCTAGATCGACAAGCCAAGTTTATAGTGCCAGTTCTTACAAGTAACTAGGTGAATACTATTATAAAGCGAAGCCTTATCCCCCCTTTCCCAACCCTTGTATATTATTGATGTCTGCTAGATTTGCAACAGTCTACTTTTATAGCTGCTACCCCTAGTAATGCCGCCTGAGTGTAGTCACTACCCTTATGGTGGTAACAGCTGCTTTAAGCTTCTCGACGACATTATTCGGATCCTTCATGGTGGATTGGTGGCGGCAGTAGCGGCAAGGTGGGGATGGTAGTGTTGGTGGTGGCAGCAGTATAAATGGATTGACGCAGGATTTGCAAAAGAGGACATTAGAAATCTAGCAAAGCTCTTAATGTTCTAATGGGAACTAGGAAATGGAATGAGAGGGTGACTACATGATAATAAAATCTCAGGTCGACCCATGGTCTGTCGGTAAACAAGTAGGACTGTCCACCTAGGGCTGTTCGGGCTGTCTGCATTCACACCTCCTGTCGAGACAGAGGTTCATACCCTCTCGACGCAATGAGTTGCACACCGATTTACTCATTAGCTTCTTGATTTTTCCATATATAGAAACATAGGAGAGCAATCGGAAAACTCTGGAAAGGGAGGCTGAATATACTTCCGAGTCACCGGAAAGAAATCTCACTGCTTTAACACTATCAATGTAAACCTCAGTCGTGGGACATCCTTTTATAGCTTTAACTCTGTCATACCTGCCAGCAGACGCCAAACTTCCAACTCTGTGTCGGAATCGTTGCTTGGTTGGATGAACAAACTCTCAAACTCTGGCTCCTTTCACGACCCCACACCACCCCCCTTTCCCCCCTAGACACCAAGGAATATGACATGTCTCATAAAAGGGGTATAAAGGGGTAACATGACTAGTAGTCGAACTGATACTCAGCCATGTATTTCTATAGTATGATCACTCTTTACTAAGTAAAACACGCCGTTTTTCATCCAGTTGTTGCAGGTCAGAAGTGAGGGCCTTGTGGGGCTAATCCACCTATATAAAGGTGTGATCGACCTCCTTCCTTCGCAAAGCTTCTTTCCTTCCTTTCCTTCCCCAGGGAGCTCCCTCCGTGATGCCAAGCCATCAAGCTTGTTGAGTAAATGTGCTTACCCTCGGCTGTCTGTATTACAGCAGAAAACAGAGAATACCTGATCGTCTACATGTCTTACTTGTCCATGCTCCCAGCTTTGCAGTGTCCTTTCATTGGGAGAATACTACGGCTACTTGCTTCTGGAATATCCCAAAAGTCTGCCAGGACTAAACATCACGCAGCATCAGAGGATAAGATTTAGGGAGTCTCTCGATTGATTGGGCCAAAAAGTCAACGAGCCCCCCTCGGCTGTGCCTGACTAGTGACTAGATAGTATTTGATATAGATGCTGAGACATCTCTTTTGTTTGCCTCGGGAAACTGGGGCTATTGTTGTTTCGAATTACAGGCTGTGGACTGTAACTGGACTGGGTTGGAGACGGATGTATAAAGCAGGCGAGTGGAGTTGCAGGCTTAGCATGTAGTGGTAGTTGTTGTTGGATAGGCTGGAGAGAAAAAGACATATAGCTCACGATATTGGTGATTTGCTCTTGCCTTTTTTGCGAATTGATGAATCGCGTGCTATAAACAGGGTTACTTCTCTAACGTATCACTAACATTAACAGGCGAGGTAGACAATGATCAATGATGTAACGAACGACTATTAGAATTACTATTAAGAGATTAGTCTGTTTGGACCCCTATTCCTGTCCGCACCGTAACATAAACCAGATGCCTAGTGCCTCCAAAGTGAGTGTAATCCATCGCTCAGGTTGAAATCATCCATTAGTTTCGTTCATAACATCAAGATAATGACCGTGAAAGGCAACCAAGTCGTGAAAAGCCCGCGAAAACACACCCGAAGCGTTGTCCTGCTCCTCCATATCCACGCCCCCCTGAATTTTTTTCCCCTTAAACATAACTCCGAAGACTCAGGAGTCTCTCCCTGTGATGGAAAGCAAACCACCGCAGACGCTCATGACCGCGTTAGGAGGATCAGTTGAGTGGGAGCCCCGGGATGGGCAGGGACGGGAGAGGCGGGAGACCGGGGAGAGGTGGGAGACCCGGGAGAGGGAGAGGCAGAGGAAGAGGGAGAGGCAGAGGCTGGCCCGGGGCGCCGCCCAGTCCCGGGACAAGACCCCCGAGCCCCGGGACAAGGCCCCCGAGTCCCGGGACAAGACCCCCGAGTCCCGGGACAAGGCCCCCGAGTCCCGGGACAAGGCCCCCAAGTCCCGGGACAAGACCCCCAACTCCCGGTACGACGCCCCCAAGTCCTTGGAGAAGCGCCGCAATAAGGGCCCCGAGATCTGGGATAGGGAGAGGGAGACCGAGGAGCTCTTCTCCTTCCTTGCCTGCCTGACCTGCTTGGCCCGCCTGGCCTGCTTGGCCCGCCTGGGCTGCCTGAGCTGCCTGGGCTGCCTGAGCTGCCTGAACTGCCTGAGCTGCCTGAGCTGCCTGGGCTGCCTGGGCCTCCTGGGCTTGCTCGGCTCTGGGCAAGAGAGCCTGGATCGAAGGGGTGAGAGTAGTAGGCACAACAGGAAGAGGCGGCAGAGGCAGGCGAGGAAGATTCAGCGAGGCTGGGATAGGCGGAAGGACATCCTTAATCTCGGCATCCCTTGGGAGGCTAAACGATGTAAGTAGACTGGCCATGCTAGGTGTGTCGCCTGAGGGGGGGACTTACTCGACTGGCTTGGCCAGTAGCACTGGGATGAGACCCGCGAGAACGATGTTGCTGAGCATCTTGATGATGTTTGCTGAAGGGGTGGATGCGCTGTGGGCGGTTTGGGATTTGGTTGTCTGAGTTGTTGGTAGTGATTGTTGCTTTCTTGTTGCTGTTGCTGCTGTTGGTTGCTGTCTGTCCATCAACCCTATCCAGCGGCGAGGAACAGCGGCTCTTTATAGATGTTCGTCTCCTCTGCCAACCTCGCAGAACCACTCATCGCGGACCGGCCCTCTGCCTCCCGAGAGAACTTGTCGGGCCGCAGGAAGACATTGCGCCATCGGAACTTCGGGTCAGTGAGACATAGATGTTTGACACAGGAGATCTGATTGTTCGAATGGGATTGGTGGGTATAGTCTGGGGTGTCTTAGAATACCAGATCGCCCATCGGGTGACCGGTGAACTGTGAAAGACCTCTACCGGCGATACATTCCATCGCGCCCTTAACTCATCACAACCACTATCACCCCTTGGCCTTTGAAAAGGTTGGGACGTCTTGGCAACGTTCATATGTTTTGTAGCAATGGGGACAGGGAGAAAATCGGCTGCTTGTCTTTGACGGGACGCTCCCGGTACGCAGGTTCAATAACAAGAACTTCGAGAGCGAAACAAATCCTTCAGCCCCCTTGGGATCAGCGGCGTGCGTGAGCATGATAGCCTGGATACAACCATTCGATAACCGTTTTGTCTGAGAGGATTGGCTTGCTTAGATTTTATATGCATAGACAAACAAGGATGACTATCGACTGAGAGGCGCCGCTCTTGACCACATGTGTTGTGCTAATTTCCGTCACTTGAAGGCGGGATATCTTTCATAGAGGACTTCACAGATAGTGATTACGGTGCCAGAAATCGAGGCTCGGCATGAAGACGATATTTGGTCATGTCCGTCTTTCGTTTTATTTCACAGCCTTCCCCGTAGCCGGTTATCCGAGTGTATGCCATATAACCCGGTGTCTCTGAGAATCGAACCAACCTGGGCGACAATCGAAGGTTTCAGTTCTTTGATTTTTGGGGTTGAACTTGGTGGAATCATCCGGCCCCTGTGTTTTCGACCGGACAACATGAGAAGCCAACTCCAACCCAATTCTTGTCTTTGCCTGTTGCTTTGTCTTGGGGCTAAGGTAGTTATCAAGTCAGACTCTTCTTACTAGTCGACGTGGTCGATCACACAAAAAAGAATGAATCAAGGAGGTTGACGATGATGTTACAAGTCTGCGTGCCCTTGATATAGATATTTGTTGATAAACGACACTGTAGTATGGTATACTAGTACACTCGAAGCTGCGGTATTTCTCTAATTGCTGGTATAACCTATCGCCGTCGAGAGTATATGATGACCCCAGGTGTTGATGTTCGTGGCGATTATGTGCGTTTTAAGGGAGATCCTGTTTTAAAAAAGCATGTACTAAGCTCAGAGATCGAAGTAGTAGCCGGCTTATCCCGCCATAGGGGGATCTGCGGAATCTCACTCTTAGGATATGAAGTGTCAACACCTTAAAAAGCATGGTTAGACAAGTGATGGCATAGAAGCGCTAGCTAATATCACGTTGACTTTAGAAGCAATCACGACATCTAATTGAGCGCACAAGTGTTCACCATCCAAAGAAGCATTGTACACATGACTCCCATTTTGCTATATTGTAGTTCACGACGGCTTCAAGCAGTGGGGGTTTCAATATAGCTCCATATCCCTGCATAAAGTCTCAAGGTGATAGTGTCTCTGTCTGCTTTGGCCTTGATAGGAAGTCACCTTGGCCAGCTTCATTGGTCATGACCGTTATATGGCATTCATCCAGCCACCACCAAAAATGTTCGGCCCGGGTTCTGCGGTACGGGCCGTCTCGACATATCGAAAAGAACATATTACGGGGAAGTAACCGTGGCCACCAATTACCCACCCCTCCATATAACAGGTACCTAGGTAGTAAGTATGGCGTTTTTGGTATCTCGAATTTTTCATCTTCCAGGTATCTACTCCACACCTCTCACTTCTCCCAAGAACTATGAGATGCCTTCTCAGCTGCTTAGGGATAATTATACGACTGCGGCGACGATGTAGTAGTGTAAGTGAGGACTGAGGGCTCACCGGGATCCCTCTCTGTCAGAAAATCCTGGGGGTGGCTGTTCCTGCTCCGTGCGGTGACGGGCTAGAAGGAGGTGAAGGGCCGAAGGTGCCGTACGAGTCTACATCGTACGAGTCCAACGATGGCTTCTGTATGACGATCATGACCAAAACGAGACAGAATCGAGAGGCGAGGCCGATCTTAGTTGTAGCTCTACTCTGTCAGTTGTCGTCTATGAGAATGTTAGCATACCTAGTAGCATTCATTTCTGGGGCGATTGTCATACCAAGGAGGAGCAGAGAAGGTCAGATAACGTAAAAGAATAGGCAAAATTACACATACTCCCGGCCTAGAACATTAAACTCATGACTATGTTTAGGTAAGAAGAGATTCAGGTAGCTAGCTCCATTCCACAAATAGCCTCGCCTTCCAAGCGGGAGCAGGTATAAGCAAAACAACGGTAAGATGAAGTAGTGTAAGGTTTTGTGTTGTCGATTAGTGAGTATAGCTAGTCGTCTGTCATCTCTAGAACTTTGCTCTTTGAGAATTCATGCATGCATTTTCTTTGTTACCTTGGGGGTTCATCTCATCTTGTGCATTATTCTGTAGAAGCGCTTAGGAAGGCCACAAGGTTCATCTAGAGACTGATTGCATATGATGAGTTCCTAGATACCGATATGCATCCTGCTTCCAAATTCTTGTGAAACCTTCTTTTTCATGAATACCCACGAGGAGAACCCTTTAATCATGGCTGCACTATTAATAATAGTCACTGCCAAAGACCGTTCTATCGCCGATCGTTTCCCCACTGCTACTGTAAATAGACTGTTCAGCTCTTCTTCTTTTTAAGCCTTACTGGAAGTTCGGCACAGTTAGCCTTGAACCGCAGCTACGGTGACAGCTGTCATACCACGTAGTAAAGATTGTGGATAATTGAAACAAGCATTGACGTCGAAACACCGGGCCCAGAAAACTCGGCTGAGGTTATACTCGCTGACCCAAACGGTCCGACCAAGCGGAGACCCACAACGGGCGGCACAGTGAATAGTAGCCTTCTAGTTCCAGGCTTTATACAGCGAACAACGCTGTAACGATGCTGGCATAATCGAGATCGCATGGAGGTTCGCATCTGTGATAGGTCCGTAGAGCTCGAGACGACTTCCGGGCAGTTGTATGCGAATGAAAGCGGTGGACCCGGTGCCCTCGCCAGGGAACAAGGCTATACAGTCTAAACAGTCGTGCGTTTTAGTAAAGATCACCAAGGCGGACGATTATCCTATCAGCCCTATGTCAGCCAGGAGACTCGACGTAGGACAGGAAGTATAAAGCTCATTGGGATTCCAGACAGGAAAGCTTACCCCTTCCTCATCAGTCACCATCCTAAAGCATCAGCAACCTCCCTTCTTCTGTATTTACTCAGGTTCTCAGCCTCACCACCATCACTTCCATCCGAGACCCAGTTCTACCACATTTACACGTCTACAACCATACAAAATGAAGACTTCCACCATCCTGAACGCCGCCCTCGCTATCAGCACCGCTTACGCGGGCGTGGTCCCTCAAGCGAAGCCAGCTGCTACTTCTACGCAGCTCGAAGCTCGTGGCAACCAGTGTGCCCGTGACTCGCTCAAGGTTTACGAAAACCACAACGGCTTCCTCTGTGTTGGCAAGACCGTCTTCTGGGCGGGAGCAGGCTTGGCCGTGATCTACGCACCAACGGTCAACGCCGCGGCCTCTCAGTTCGCCGCCTGGGTGAAGGCCAAGGTCGTCGGCACGGCTAGCGCGTCGGAGAAGCGCGGCGGCGACGACTCGGAGCACATGTACCTGGAGGAGGATGACGAGACCATCACCTACCGGTGGCTGCCGGCGTCGCTGACGGCCCGCGACGGCACCGACATCTCGTTCATCCAGGACATGACCAAGCGGGTCGACAAGGCGACGGGCGAGGTGGTCCAGGCCGACATGGCGTTCATGGCCGCGCACGAGGCCGACGTGGACGGGTCAGCAGCACCCGGCCTCGCCAAGCGCGACGGCAAGATCTACCTCACGTACTGGGCGCAGAGCGGACATGCGGACACGGAGCTGAACGCACAGGACGTCGCCAACCTGTACGCGCAGATCTTCTACCGCGCCGACCCCCAGGCCGGCTCCGAGTGTGGCTACGCCGCCAACAGCGGTAACTGGCACGGTGCCTTCAAGGCCACCGTCGAGGGCGCCCCTAGCGCTGGCGAGTGCGAGGACGAGCGGGCATTCCGGTAGATGGGTGGTATTGCATGCAAGGGTAGAGCCGAGGGATGGACACTACAGGTAGATACTACAGGTAGACGTTTGGACGACATATGAAAGGGAGGTTCTGGTATCATTATTGCGTGGTGGAGGATTTTCAATTCTTTTGTACATATCGAGTTGGGCGATGTAAATATACCTATTGCCTGAAGCACAAAATCAACGGGGATGAAACAACCTCATGCGTAGGTGTAAGTAAATTTTGCAAATAGGAGAATAGAGATATAAACTGTGCCATACCTATATATCAGAGAATCTATGGGGTCTGAAGGGGAAATAAACTTTTGGGATCTGCCAAAGAATCTCGGATGCGAACCGAATAATAATGGGGCGTCAAAGAACGGGCCACCAAGTAGTGCTTAGGTAAGGACCCGGAAAGACCCTCCTTACATGAGCGAGTGACAGCAAGCACCACCAATCACATCACGCAAGCATCGATCGTCCGGGGTTGACAGCCCTGAGCAGTGGGTTATCGGGTGAGCTAACCGTGCCTGGCTTTGTCAGGTCAGTGGTGCCTGCGAGGTGCAAGGGCCACCTGCATTTCTGGGTGCCTAGCTGTCTCAACTCGCTGATTCGCCAGCCTGCCTCATCTCCACCCCGTATTACTAACCTACCTATCCACCCCTGTTCTGCCCTGTTGTCCGCTGTTCTGGTCCAAGCTCGAAACCCCACCAGAGCTTATCTCAATTGATCTTGGGTTGCCACGGACAAAAAGAAGGCAGTTACGGAGTAGTCTAGTGAATATACCTACAGTTTAAGTGAGACTTTGTAAGTGACGTGACCACAGAAGTCAAATGTGCCTGCGCAAACAAGAACCGGACAATACTACCATTGAATACATAGGCAGGTATTAGCACATTTAGGTGAATCCCCTTGTTTGAAAATCCGGGGTTCATGCGGTTTCAGTCTGCCCTAAAGAGAGTTTCGGTGGTCCGGTGGCTGGGTGCACGATGCATATGCAGGTGTTTGGTTGCCCAACCACCAACTTTCTGCACGGCACGATGGCCACCACCGCCCAGCCTCTTCTTGTTTAACAAGATGCGGTAAGAACCCGTTCGGCCATATTTCATTTCTGCTCTGCGCTTCCTCGTAATGCATTCTATCCCAGACAACTGTTACATCCAGTCTGTCTCTTCTCTGCTCTGCTCTGCACCTGCACCTGCACCTGTATGTATCTGCAAGACGCGATAGTACTTTGAGCTTGCAATTGGTCGGTTCAACCCAGTGGGAGGAGCGAGAGAGACACTTGCACACTTACTTGGGTGAAGAATCGTCAATAGCAAAGCCAATAGCAAGAAGCAAGAAGCAAGAAGCAAGAAACAAGAAAAGCATCGTCAATATTCGCAAGACATACCGAGACGGATACAAACATGGGTTCCTCAACCCCCAATTGGGAGCAACTTGCACATAGCAGTAAGTCAACATTCATCAATCTATTTCCCATCTTACTCCAGGATTGGTCGCTCATGCATGCACGCATCTAGGTTCGCCGCCGCCACGGTTACACCCAGATGATGCTGCTGGTACACCCCCAGCAACAAACTCACAGGTCACTGTCGTCCACGACCCTCGCCGAGAAACCAACCATTCCAGCCTGCAAAGTGCAGGTGGTGGTGGACTTTCATCTCGCTCTGCGCAGCCTTCTGTAGCTCCTTACGCCCCAACACCTCCGTCCATCGCATCCGATTCCGAGGCATACGAGCCGGAGCGTGAGCGTGAGCGTCTGTTCGGCCACCTACGAACCCCTACAAGCCAGTATGCCAATCAACCAGTGACGCCCAACAGCCCCCTTATTCCTCTCGACAGCTCGCAGCTGCCCATGGCTGCCCTAATGCAGGACAATGGCCTCGGGGGGAGGGACTTCAAGGACGAGCTGGCCATAGCTGCCGAAAAATCCGTCACGCCCGGCGTCCCAGACGTCCCATACATCCAGTATGCTCTGGATGCCTTGACTCGGCGTCGAGACGACAGCTGGGGGGCATACCCGAGGCATGAGTCCTCCGAAAGTGGCGAATCCTACCCTAGGGCACACCACCTCGTCCCCAATGCGACACCTGCTCTGTTTCATCAGCCTCATGTCTCCGAGCCTGTACCGGAATCCAACCGCATCTCGGAGCCTTCCCCTGTGATACTGCGGCCCGAGAGAGGGCCTGACAGAGCCCAACCGCCGCGCCCTACCACTAGTGCGGTGCCACAACAGTATACTCCGGACCTCGCTCCAAGCCCGCTATCAGAATGGAACGAAGTACCCGCGCCTTCACCAGGGTCCTTGCCGTTCGCCTACCAGCCATCCGACGTATCCAGGGTTCGAAACCGGCCCGAGCCAGCTTTCGCTCCCGAACGACACAGGTACGATCGTGAAGCGCCTGCCTTACGCCCCCGATCTTCCGCCTCTGGCTCTGTCGTCAATTTCCCGAGGGACGTTGAGCACTGGCAAGCCGAGCCCAGCGCGCCGTCACATGCGGAAGTAGACCCAGAGAAATCTGGAAGCTCCCCGCCCCTGACGTTCAAGCCTTGGATCCTACGAGACCACTCTTTGTTGCTTTTGATGGTGTTATGCCTCTTAATGACCGCAGCTCTCATCTTTTGTGCCGTATATTCTGTCGGCCGCAATGGCTTCATGGCATACGGCGGTACGATGTATGGCGGGGATTACTTCTTATTTAGGTTTTTGCCGCAGTTGCTCGGCGCAGTTATACTTGTTTACGCCCAGGGCGTGATCACTGCGTCGTTTCGAGTCTTGCCCTTTTCAATGATGGCCTCTGAAGATGTACGAGAGCGTCGGGATGCCGTTCTACTGCCTTTGTACCCAAAGTCTTTCCTCTGGCCGCAACTCGCCGGCCCCTGGAACGTTTGGATACCTATGCTCAATGTTTGGCTCCTGAACTTTACGATTCCGCTGCTGTGCTGTCTTTTCACCGTCAAGCTGGTCGACGGCACGTGGACCTGGGCAACTGTGCAGGGCGTGGTGTGGACGTTGGTGGCTCTGTATTTGTCGCTTCTCTCAGCGTTGGTGATCATGTTCGTCTACTGGCATGGCAGACAAAGCGGGATGCTGGAAGGCTGGGACCTCCGAACCCTTGCGGACATCATTCAGGTATCTGCGCAAAGCAATTCGCTGCGACAGTACCGTGGGACGGAGACGTACTCGAGTAGGAAGCAGTTCAAGTCCTGGCTAAGAGATAATGTTGAGAAGCTCGGGTTTTGGTCTTCGAACGAGGCGCCAGGGCTTCCTGTATGGTACAGCATCGGCGTGCCGAGCCACGAGGAAAAGGTCTCGTTCCAAACCACGGGCGGACAGATGTGGGATCGGCTACGAGAGACGTCTGCCGAATCACCTACAAGAAGGCTGGAAGCAGACTCGCCCGAAATGCGCTTTCAGTATCTACCATGGTGCTTCCGCAGCGGCCAGATCAGCCTCTTCTTTGTGACGGCCTTCGTCCTCTTCATCGCCCTCATCGCCGTCTCTTTCAACCACGCCACCGATGTGCGACACGGCTTCGTGCCCGGACTCGGCTCCGCTCCCACGGAAGGCGTATTCTCGCCGGCCAACTTCCTCTACTCCTTCCTACCCTCGCTCATCGGCATGATCCTGTACCTGGCGTTCCAGTCTCTGGACCTCACCTTGCGAATCCTGATGCCTTGGGGAGCGCTATCGCAGCCCGAGGGCTCTAGTGCGGAATCGTCGCTTCTAGTGGACTACGCCGCCTGCTGCCTGCCCTGGGGCGCGACGTCCGCAGCCATGCGGAACAAGCACTGGCGCGTCGCCACCACCTCGTTCCTAACCCCCTTCTTCATCATGCTCCCCATCGTCGGGGGCGGCCTGTTCATCGCCCTGACTCCTCCCTCCCGCATCGTGCGCATGTACCCCAACCTCGCCGCCTTCGCCGTCGTCCTGTTCATGCTCGCCCTGTACCTGATCGGCCTCGCCGCACTTGTGCCCCGGCGCGACCCCTTCCGCCTCCCGCACGCCGTCACCTGCCTTGCCGAGATCCTCAGCTTCTGCAGCAACGAGGAGCTGCGCGCCGATCCCGCCTTCAACTACCCGCGCGGCCCCGGCGAGCTACGCGCACGCCTCGATGCCGGCCAGGGCCAGGGTCGCTGGACCTTTGGTTGGGGCCACCCTAGCCATCACGAGCGCCTTGGCATTAAGCGCTACAGCAAGTACACGGTCAGCCCGCGCAGCTTGCGCAATTACGAGCGCTAGGCGCAGGAACATGGAGGGCTGAGGGAGGATGAATGCTTTGATTTCGCCTTTTCTTTTTCGACTAATGTTTTATCATTAATATCTTATCACCACCCGTTCGGTCGGGCATCTGCGTTTGGCATGATGGCCATGGACGAGCGGGCGGATGGCTAGACAGCTTGTACGATCTAGAAGATGATGCAAGCGCAATCTTTCGCACACATACAAGCATACACGCCAACACCCCACAATCTAAACGGGGGGTATAATGTTTTTTGATGGTCCCTCACCCACGGGGATGATGGCGAGGGGGAGGGTCTACTACAGTGATTGATTATGGCATATGGCATTACGGATTCATGGGATACGGAAACAGAATCACGGAACATGGACGCGGATATATGAATTGCATGAGAACATGCTGGCATGGCGTTTACGAGACCTGGATATACGTTACCCCCCATACATAAGTTAGATCTGTGATTTCTAACGGACGTCCGACAGTTTGAGAGAGCGAAGGCAATAGTACAATATTTTCAGCCTCGCTGTCTTAAAAATATGAGATTCATCATGCGTCGTCTCTAAACAAGTGTGCTAATGCCCGTGAAAACCGTCATGTAGGACTTTATTTGATTTGAAAATGGCCCGTATCTGTGCCGCGATGTCTGCCACGTCCCTGCCGCTGTTGTCTTCCGTTGCGGGCTTCTCTCTTCCCTTTAGCCCCGCCCCCTCACCCCCCTACTACTACTCAATACACAAACAAAACGTAGAAAACGACGGGTAATTCGTGACTTAGTCTTTCACAGCTGCAGCAACCTGCAGCGCCTTCTAACTTATACGACTTCGCGGTACCTACGGGTATTATGCATAGGAGCTGGGTTTTGGTCAGCCACCCCTGGGCACAGTCCACCATAACCAATGAAAATGTAGTGACGCTGGTAATAAAATAGGAGACATCACTTCGCATATGCGAGAACACCTGTTCCGAGTAATCGTTTTCGAACTCCTTATATGGTTGTGTAGATTTAACTGTTTGGCCGCGCCCCCCACCGTTCCCTGCTTTTCCTCGTAAAACTCCGTATTTTCGTTAGATGTCATGGGGGGGGGGGGGGGGGGGGGGGGGGGGGGGGGGGGGGGGGGGGGGGGGGGGGGGGGGGGGGGGGGGGGGGGGGGGGGGGGGGGGGGGGGGGGGGGGGGGGGGGGGGGGGGGGGG
>JAKJXP020000167.1:17502-54041 GCA_022225965.2 Diatrype stigma | reverse complement strand
CCCCCCCCCCCCCCCCCCCCCCCCCCCCCCCCCCCCCCCCCCCCCCCCCCCCCCCCCCCCCCCCCCCCCCCCCCCCCCCCCCCCCCCCCCCCCCCCCCCCCCCCCCCCCCCCGCTGCTGGAGATTGTTGCCGTCTGCTGGCGCAGTCAGTTGACTGGCGAGTATGTTGTAGTGACGGTTAGTCTCTGGGACGGGTAGTCATTCGACACCGAGCGGATTAAAGAGTGCAGAGCATACTGTGGTCCCTCAAAGTCTCATCACACACCCTTGCACCGTTTAGGAAGGAATGCGGAATGTAATTAGGTGACTAGAACAGCTCATGTTATTGATTTGCCTGTGTCGTTCGTGGCTAAAGTCGATGCGGGGAGGGACCGGAGGGTCACCCGCTACGATACCCATTCTTAACGGCAGTTTAACAGATTAATAATTGACATATTTTCATGTATAGGATCATACATATCTACGCAAGGTCCAAACCTTTCAAATGTACCGGGCACTTCAATACCATTGAAACGGAAATCGCGTCTTTATGACTGCATATATAACTAGGTGTGGATGAATGGTTTCATTGCCTAGTACCAGCGACAACTAGGAAGGATAGCCCCTTATCAAAGCATGATCTGAATAACGTCGCGCACCATGCATGCCTATAATACGTCGCTTGAAGAACTCCCTGATAGGATATGCCACCCCCTTAGTCCCCTTTGATACTCTACTTCCCCTTCGGGTTGATAGCTGGACCCTTTCTAGTCCCCGTCGGATCCTTCTTCAGCACCGGAATGCTACTACGACGAGCCCTGGCATTAAGAGGACTCGTGGGTGAAAGCGTAATCTTGCTATTCAGTTTTGCTTTCGCGGCCTAGCACGTTAACAGGCATTATTAGCAACGGTCATGTTCAAGCAAACTGCATTAGGGCAGCGTAGCTAGTTATCTGTAAGGGGATTTGCAGGGTAGCTAATCAGAACTCACCGTCTCGGCCTTAGCCATCGTGTTCTCCGTCTCGGCCTGGTCCTTCTTAAGCGGGCTCACCATGACGAACATGACGACGCGGCAGCCCCGGCCGAGGCACGGGTCGAGGACGCGCGTCAGCGTGTGGCCGGGCCGCTTGGGCCTGCCCTCGGCCAGCGCCGTGATGGACTGGTTCAGCTCGAAGATGGAGCCGTTGATGGCCTTGGACTCCTCCAGCCGCTGGCCCGTCGCGCCCGTCTCCTTGTTCTTCTCCGAGCCCGCCAGGTCGATCAGGTTGAGGATGCCCCTGTCGACCCGCCCCTGCTCGGGCCCCTCGGCCAGCACCGTCCGCTGCAGCTTGAAGCACAGGATCAGGTGGGACCGCGACGAGCTCGCGTTGGCGTTCGTGGCGCCCACCACCCGGTTGTTCAGCGCCTGCTCGATCAGCCCGTCCACGGCCTCGTAGCTCGTCATCTCCTTCTCCGTCGCCTCGTCCATGCTCTTGATGGTGTGCTTCTTGCGCGCGTGCAGCAGGTCGATCAGGTCGTTGATGTACACCTCGACGATCGACATCTGCATGTCATACCGGTACCGCGCCCGGGTCGCGCTGGCGTCGGCGAACACCATGCGTAGCGAGCGGTGGATGATGCCGTCGTCGTCGCTGGCGGAGCCGCCCTCCGCGTCGACCCGGTGGTTCATGGTGAACGTCTTGCCGCTGCCCGTCTGCCCGTAGCAGAAGATCGTGACCTTCTTCCCCTGCATCGCCGACGCCGTCAGCTGGCTGATCTCCTCGAACACGTCCTTGTTGGTGTGCTCCGCTGTGAAGATCCGCTCGCACTCGAGGAACTTGCTCGACTGCCGGACTTGCCCCGTCGCCGTAGCCCGCTCCGCGATCACCTCGATCTTCTGGTAGTGGTCCACGAACTCGCCCCTGGCGGGGTGGAAGTCCACCAGCAGCTTCTGCGGCGTCTCAGGGAGAGGCGGCCGGATGCGGCACATGACCCGGATATTCCCCCGGAGCGTCTGCACTTGCTCGAACAGGTGACGCCTCCCGTACTCCTGAGCCTCGGACTTCTTTGCTAGCTCCCCGATGTGCGCTTGTAGTCTCTTAGTTTCCAGTTCCAAGTGTTTCCTTTCCGTATCCAACTCTCTTTGCAGCCTGTCTATTTCCGACTCGAGATTATCTCCTACGGTTTTAGCATTCGCCGCCGCGTTAGTGACAGTTGCTAGTTGGCTTTCTAGATCACCCTTTTCTTGCCTCCAGGAAGCCGCGGATCTCTCTAATGCTTCCTTGTCCAATCCTGTCTGCTGCATTTCTAGTCTTGCTGACGCGAGGGCTCTGTTTGCCTCCTCGAGGCGATCCGCCAACCCCTGAAATCGTTGCTGCATGTCTTCATTTTCTTCTTTCATTTTTCTTAGAAGCTCTGTGTCTTCTATGGGTCCGGTCTTTGGTAGATGACTTTCGTCAAGTACTTGGATTGGTGGCTGTTCCGTAATCATTTGCTGTGCAGTCTGTTGCTGGGTGTCAATCTTTCTCAAAAGTTGCTGGATACCTGTTAACTGGGTCTTGAGAGAAGCATCAGGTTCCTCTGGGCGAGTCCTTTCCAGGGCTTGCAGAATCTCTTGATGCTTTCGTTCAAGGTACTCTTTACCATGCTGTTCACTCCCAAACGTGTTTATGGCATTTTCTACATTTTCAAGCTGCACCTTGAACTCGCTCTCTAAGCTTTTGATGTTTCGTAGTTGCTCTTCGTGTTTCTCAATTATTTCTCTTCGGTCAGGATGTTGTGCCGTAACTTCTTTCAGAAGATCTTCGATGACAATGAGCGTTTTTACTTGTTCCTCGTGACGTTGAGCAAAGTTCTGGGTGCTGATATTGTTCACCAGGTTTCCAATGGAATTTAGCGCTTCCATCTGCTCTTGATGGGTCTGTGCGAGCTTCTCCTGTGGCTGTTGGGCGCTCAGGGCTTTGACAAGGTCGCCAATCATCTTCAACTCTTGAACCTGTTCTCGATGGTTTGCCTCGAGAAGGTCCTTGTCTGGTTGGTGTTCATCCAATTTCTTGATCAGTGTTTCGATCGCCCTGAACGATTCGGCCTGTTCCTCTTGTTTCCGAGTGGCAATGTCGGGATTATTCATATCCTTGAGGAGACTTTCTATCCCCCTGAGGATTTGAACCTCTTCATCGTGCTTTTGCGTGGCATTATCCTTGTCCAATTGCCGCGCATCGATATCTTCCAGGCGTTTCCCGATGGCGTTGAGTGAAGTGATCTGCGCTTCGTATTTGACGATGAGGTTTGCATCCAGTTGTCGTTCGTCCATTTCCTCAATACGCCTCCTGACTGCGTTCAATGACTCAACCTGCTCTTCGTATCTTGCCGTGACATTCCCGACCTCTACCTGCCGGGCACTCATGTCTTCGAGACGCTTTCCGATCCCATTAAGCGCATTCATCTGCTCTTGATACACGGCAGTAGCGTTGTCTTTATCTAACTGCCGTGCATCAATCTCTACGAGGTGCTTTTCGATCGCTTGAAGGGAATTGAGCTGCTCTTCGTGCCTTGTCGAGTCCCCCTCCTGATTTCGTTGCCGCTCATCCATCTTCTGCAGCTGCGCCTCAATTGCAGTGAGTGATTTGACCTGCTCGTCATATTTCTCCATAGCAATGGCCTTGTCCAGTTGCCGACCGTCCATGTCCTCTAGCTGCTTCTTGATTGTCTGAAGTGATTTGGCCTGTTCTTCATACTGCTGTGTGACATTGTCCTTGTTTGGCTGGCTGGCATCCATTTCTTGAATACCCTTTTCAATGGCTTGTAGCAATTTATTTTGCTCTTCGTGCGCTTTCTTAAGGTCATCCTTACTAGCTTGCTGAGCATCGATCCTTTTGAGGAGATTCTCGGTTGCCTTGAGTGCTTCAACCTGGTCCCGATGCTGTTCAAGCAGGTGTGCCTTCTCAAATAAGTGGCCATTGACGTCTTCTTGAAGTTTCTGGATATCCTTTTCGCGATTCCTCATTTCGGTCTCATGTTCCCGTTGCAATTTACCTGCAAGTGTATCGAGCTGACCTTGAAGCTGCTGTGCAAGTTCATTTTTCTTCTCCAGTGCAGTGGCATTCTCGTGGATAAGTTTCTCATACCGTCGTTCTATGTTCGTGATCTCGTTCCTCTGTTGTAACTCTGCCTCTTTAGATGCATGGTCGTGGTCTTTCCGGGTTACTTCGAGCCTATATTCGAGAGCTCGTTGCTGGTCTCGAAACTTGTGTATGGCTTTGCGATGGTCTTGTTCTAAGTTGTTGCGTTTTACAAGATGATTGCGCTCTGCACTCTGCATCTGAAGCTTCAAATCAACATTTTCGTTCTTGACCGCATTAAGACTATCTGTGAGTTTCGCATTTTGGTTTCCTAGGTCGAGGGTGGCTTCTAGACGTGCTTCTGTTTCTAGTTAGGGAATGCATACTGTCAGACGGATTTACCGAGGGCTTCTCACGGGTTTCAGTGCTCGTCTTCAAGTATTGCTGCAGATCCTTCTGGTTGTCGAGGCTACTTACGAGCATCTGCTGAATTTTGCCCAACCTTACGTCGAGGCCATTGACTTTCGTATCAAAATGGGAACCTGGAACCGTCAAACAGTTAGAACAACAACGGGGACTCCAATTATCATAGACAGTGGCTCAGAACCGATATCTTAGCCCTTGCCAAGCGTTATTTCTGCAACTTTTCCATGCTTCTGGTGAATGGCTGGATTCAACAGGCTACAACTACTCCCACGAAGCGGATTGGCAATCAGTAAGAATGGCATTTACATACTCGTTATATGACCATGAGCTTCAGTTTGTGATACTGTAGATGTAGCTAGGCTAGTCAAAACTCCCCTCGGTGCGGCGGTGCTAGTTGCATCTCGGAACCTCGAAGCTCGTCCTGGAGCGACCTTCGGAGTGCCACCTTTAAGCGACGATTTATTATCTTTCCCTATATCAATATTTCCGGGTCTTGTGGGTGTGGAGCCTGGTACTTGTCCCTTAGATTTCAAACCGTAGGCCCACATACCACCCCCTGACAGCGCCGGGGTCTTGTATTCATAGTTGGCATAGAAGTAAACCATGATGCGGCGATTCCGATGCTGCTAACTTGAGACGAGGTTCAGAATACCTTGATTGACACAGCTTAAGGTATATTCTTTTTGCCGGACTCGAATAGGACTTACATTAGGCTGCGTTTGCTTGACGGCAGCATGGCAGCATAGCTGAAGACAAGACCCTAATCCGGATAGCAAAGGGAATTTGTTAAAGGAGAAAATGGATATGTCAAGATCGGGTTCTTTGTGGGTAAATCAGTCCTAACGCACTTAGTCATAGTTCCAACTTTCAATAAAGGGGCGTTCAAACGTGATACAAAGGCTGGGCACAGCTCAATAACTATGCCATTGCACCCCCTTAACAAAAAGAAAAGAACTTGACGTTGCAGATCTTCTGTAATAGAAGCCTTTAGCATAAATTTCCACGAGTATAAGTCAGATAAATTCATTTATCTGACCACGTTACCTGTATTCCATGAACACTGAAACAGTTATTAAGTCGTAAAAATGGAAAGGCTCCCTTCGATACGTGTACTTGTGATGTACCGCAAAAATGATCAACACAGAGCAACAAAGGTACGTTTCCATTCATGCACTGGTGCTCTACACAAGTGATTGGTACCAATAACTTCAAACAAAGGATTTTGAGGATAGTCCTTACACGCCCCTGACACACCAATCGCTGTTTAGTACCATTGCTAAACCATTGGATAATGCAGATCGGTCATAACCTTGAAGTGTTAATCATCTCCTGGTAGCTATGTACCGTAGCTCTCCCACCGGGCCTGGCGTTCCTTCGTGTCCCTACAGCAACAACCGACAACGACCGACCGTGACTACATATGGGAGGATACAGCACCGACGAGCAGAAAAGCTCAAGTAGTGAAGTGGTAGCACGCCAGACTTCCAAGCCAGACCCCCAACGTGCAATTGGGTCGGTCGTAGCTGAAATCTCTGGAGACTCGGGTTCAAACCCCGGCTTGAGCAAAGGATCAATTAGACAATTGATTCTTCCTTTTTTATTATGCAGGAAATACATGTCGGTATGTACGTGTCACTACAAGTGTTTTTACGGTGCGGTTAGTCGACCAATAGATCCAAGGTATTTGTTCCCTCAAAGTTGACTCCCACCCAACATTCCCCATTGCAGAGATGAATTCTCCTCATAATTGTTATGCATATACAATGCCTTTTACGAGAATTATGGCATTAAACGACGCGATGATTATTTCAATGGAGGTTCATCTAGTAATTATATACGAAAGGTATGGCAGCCATGACATGTTATGGGCACAGCATATACACCCCCCTTCCTATCATTCTTGTACGCACTGTGACATCTTGCGGATAATTAGCTGCATTTGTTAAAAGCACCATCACCATGCATGATGCACCTAATACCTGTTGTTACTGCCTTACCCAGCAGTGTAACCCAGCGAGCGTAAGATAGCTTATCATTGCACTGCGAGCAGGATGTCACGCAACGCAATCCACTGCAACCAGGACCTCTGGTGGATGGATTGCAGTAACTGCAACCAGCCCCTTGGATTTGGTGGATTGCCGTTACGCAATTGCAACCAAATTGCAATGGCGTTGCATTGGTTGCAGTACCCAAATCGGGTTAAAGTAAGGGCATATATAAAGGTCGTAAAACGGATTTTGGGCGTTTATCTGGCATATCCGAAGCACATTATTAGCAGCCCTGCCTAATAAAAGGCTGTTTAATAAAAGGCTGTTTAATAAAAGGTTCCAACCCATACCTGGCACCCCCCTTTTAGCAACTCCCCCCCCCCCCCCCCCCCCTCCCCCTTAGCCTCCACTTTAACCCTTACTAGGTACCTGATAGTCCCTATAATCCTTATTGTGGCGGTATATACTAGCCACAATCACCAGCCACTGCAACGTGCAACCAGTTACGCAACTAAGGGAAGGTATCGTGGGTTGCGTTGCAGGTTGCGCAATTCAGAAAAATCCCGAATGGATGGGTTGCAGATGCTGGTGGCAACCAATTGGTAGCAATCGCGTTGTACAGGTTGCGTTGCGTAACACCCTGACTGCGAGGATTGCAAGTCGCAATACGTCTTGGTCATGTTAACCAATTGCAAGTAAGCTTATTATAGTAATCGCAGCGACGACAGCTTCTGATTGGAGCGAACCTTCAACATTTTATACAGTAGATCAACCATCGGGTCAGACATGCCAAGCAAGCTCCTTGGGGATGGTTACCCTCTCCACCCAATATAAAAGAGTAACACCCATTGCCCGGATACTCTCTGAACTTCTTCAAAACCTACTTTAGAAATACGTATGATATGTGTATAGGTTCATGTTCAATCGTTAGGCTCTCGTTATTAAATTATTACTGCGCCGCGGATAACATACCCGTGATGCCAAGAACGGGTACGGGTACGGAGAATCAAAGCTGATGTAAGATGTGCCAGTGTATCACTGGATTGGATTGGATAATAGCTTATGCAAATGAATCATTTCTTCTAGGTGTTTACGGATTGCTGTATCACTGAATGTATACGCATAGTCTCGTGGGGGCCCAGCTGGTCAGGCTGTGTCGCCACTCGGCGTAGGTTTCAGGCGCCCCTGATTACTCCTTAGACATGTTTAGGAGCACATGCACTGGACCCAACCGGACTAGGATTGGATGTGGCTTGATGATGAAGTTGGTATGTTTTCCTTGGCGACGATCCCATCTGACTGCATACGATGCATTTACGCTCTGCTGGATGTATTATGCAAACTAGGGTGGCATAAGCTAGCAACCAACATTCGACTGCGGTTTGGCGGCACAGGATTACTACCGGTGTAACACAAGATGACAAGGCTCGGCTATCCTTCTCGGAGCTCTCGAGCATCTCACCCCCGGGCGGAATCCTAGGAACTTTACAGGAGATATAGGGGCATATCGTCTAAACGTCTCTCAGAGGTTAGTTTCAGTTCATATGCACTATCATTACCCCGATCGTTGCAAGCATTCAAATTTTAATGATCCCGTATTGATATTTCGACAGATACAAACATGTCACTGGACCAAATCTCTTTCCTCGCACCAGCTGAGCAAGAGAGAATTCTCAACGGTCCCGCACTTCAACCCCCAGCGGGCATAGTGCCCAACTTCGAGAACCCGCCCAATGGCAATACTCTCTGTCGTGCGGTCCTCACAGTTTGCTTGGTTCTATCTTCGCTTTCTGTTTTAAATCGTGCCTACTCAAGAGTTTTCTGTTTGAAGAGGATTGAGATAGAAGATTGTGAGATGCTCAGAGACTTTCAAGATCGGAACCATATATGATGTATGTGTTGGCTAACCTAATATATATAGACCTCTCAATCACGGGATACGTTAGCTACTTTGCCTTCACCATAGATAGTATAATACAACGGTTGCTGACTTCTCAAGCAGGCAGCCTTTATTGTATATGTCTATTTTATCTACTGGCATATCGCAGCAATCGGTGGACTGATACATCAGTGGGATATTCGGGTGAGGGATTTGTCAACGAGCCTATACGTAAGTGGAGATGCATTCAGTTATCGCCTATAACTCTTTGATGTAAGATATTGATTATATCATAGATCATATACGTCGACAATATGATGTACCAAGTTACCATGATGGTCATGAAAACTTGTATCTTGAGGGAATGGATTCGAATATTTGTGCCTCGCCGTGTTCGCAATTTCTTCTACTGGACATCTTATAGTTTAATATGTCTCACCGTCCTCTATTACTCGGCCACGATAATCGCCAACAACCTCATCTGCTTTCCCCACAAGAAAATATGGGATAAAACCATCCCAGGTGGACGTTGCGGCTCTAGTAAACTCACCTTCGTTTCTGCCGCCGGTATTAACGTCTTTCTCGATATTTTTATACTCGTTCTACCGCAGAAAACCCTTTATGAGCTCCAGCTATCAAGTTCCAAGAAGCTTGGCCTCTTGCTGATATTTACTATCGGACTCCTGTAAGATATGGTTCATAGCTTGTCAGACTTCCTGCAATGTGTTATCGCTGACACGACAGGATTCGATCAATAGAACATGCCTATGTGCTTGTGGACGAATGGCAGCAGCTGTCCAGTACTATCAGTCAGACGATGTAGTATACACTATATCAAAGGTGTCACTTTGGTCCCTGGCAGAAATGACATGCACGTTTCTTGTATTTTGTGCGCCTGCTGTTCCAAGCACTCTCGCTGGTTTGGGGTTGACCAAGTTACCATCGATCTTGAAGCCATTGGCGTGGAGATCATGGAGTGGCACTTCCAGGAGTCGAGCACCTACCTGGCCACGCTCTAATCGCGAGAGACTGGACCCCAGGAATGTCTATCAGCAAGGTATTCATAATGGCATCCCGCTAAGGAGTTTTCCTGCAAGAGGCACGGCTTCAGAATCGACACAAAACTTACAAGACACCTAATAGGGGAAGAAATGGGGGGGTTCTCAGCTGGCGGAGATGGGATCATGAGATTAAGACGACCGGCATATGCACAGGCAAAGAGCCAAATATTATAGAGACCTTTCCCTTCTTAATATACCTATACACTCTGGAGTGTGGTTTCTCATGAATTTCTCCGTCCCATGTCTCTCGCTCCCTTGGCTTAGTATAGGCAAATGCCATATTCGATTGACTTCCTGTTGATATGTACCGACAGAACACTTACCCCCTATTTTAGGCACTTAAGCACTGGAATAGGCGCAACTCTACAGATATATATCCTTTCACGGTTTCCTCCCAATGACAATCCACCGAACAGAAGTTAAGTAGCACCCGTTTCGAGTCTCTTCGGCCGCACGGGGAAGCAGCTCCTCCACCTTTTTGGCCATTTCCTCGTTCTTGGTCTTGCGCGCGATAAGCTCATATATCAAGAGACCGCATTCGTGGAACATGAACTCAAAATGCGGTGAATCGTCGCGCGTATCCGTCTCGACATCCGTAAAACCACTCTCCGTGAGAAGTTGAGGCAGCTTGCGGAGCCAGGTTGGTTTGAACCGTGGATCTTGGACGGACATAAGCTTGAACAACGAGTTCAAGCCCTCGGTCGTGGCGTTGGGGTCCGCTTTCTTAACGCTGACGGTTTCTATATCCGGTTCCCCCCATTGTACGTAACCACCAGGTTCTACGAACCAAAGGTTATGGCATTAGTACAAGTACCATATGATAGTGTAAGGAGGAATGCCAGGGGGTAAGCTTACTTAGTAACTTGAACAGCTTCTCCACTAAGCCCGGTATTTCGTCATTAAGCAACACGAAGGACAAGAACCGGACGTGGATTACATCGTAAACACCAATGAGGTCTTCTGGAATGTCATCCCTGACGTCCCATTCGCGCAAAGTCACATTGGAAGGAAGAAGTGTGAGAGGCGGCGCTGCTTGTAGCGAGATATCTAATCCGTCTAGCTTGGCAGATTTGGCGATGCTGGCACGAACATCAAGTAGCCATATTCTGGAGAAGCATTAGCCGAGGCTCGTCTCCAACTAGGACAAGAGAATCTTTACACACGAGGTGCCTGTTCCAATATCGGCCACTCGTAGTTCAGGACTGTCGATTGGGATTTTAGGATGTACAAGATACCCAAAGAGTTTAGTCCAGAGGGTGTGCATCAAGTTGATACTGTGATTACAGCTGTTAGTTTGACTGCGGTGACGGCATAACGGAGAATGGTGAGCGCTATGAAGTTACTAACCGACAATTGTCGAGGAAGTCCCGAGTGAAGACATATTCTGGTTTGGATGCCATTGTTTGTTGTTGAACAGAGATGGAGAGTTTGCGTGTATGCAGTTGTCATCACGGGAAGAGCGGGAGACATAGCGGTATTTAAGTTAACGACATTTTACGGGGAAGCATATAGTTGATTGGAGAAGAATTCGGCATTCTGTTAGTTGCAGCTTTGGGTCTGTATAGTGAACCTTTTGCTAATCATGTAGTACCCACCCAGATCCGAGCCAACCCGTTTTGCGTTGATGGGCGGGGACTGAGGCACAGAATCGGAAAAGCTGTTGGGTAGGATCTGCCACTGTGCCACATTACTTTCCTAGCACCACATTCCTGCATCCTTTCCATCTAGCTATGGCCTGCCCGCCTGCATATATATATATATATATATATATACCCCCTTGCTTACCCCCGTACTTAAGCCGCGTAGCTGGACTTCTTATCTAGGCGAGCTGTCGCTTCACTCGGCTTCGGACCGACGTGTAGTTGCGTTATCACTATACCTTGCAGAAGTTAGGCTTATTATGTGCAGCTGTCACACTTGTTGGCTGGTTATTTGATCTATAGAAAAGGGGCTTCCCCCCTGAAGTCTTGGCGGGGTTCAAAATACGGTTGTTTTGAGTGTTACATATACCCATCCCGCCTATACTAATGCCAGCCAAGAGGCTCTTCTCATTAAGGTCTGCTCCTTATCACTCATTGTCAACAAATGACATAATGTTGACCTGCGTCCCATATCACTTGGAGACCCAGGAGTATAGCTAAGACAGGAGCGCATAGAAGGTCCTATATAAGGAGGTTTTGACGTTCAAGGTGGGCATTCCTCCACACCTTAACTGTTGGTCCAGCAGTAGTAGTGATGGTATATACAGCTACAGTAGTAATATAAAATGGGAAAAATGGGGGAGCAATAACAAAATAACAGATTATATGTCAGGGTCGCTTCAATGGGGTAGGCTTCTAATGATGCAGGTAGGGGTAAGCATTCTTAATATATCTACGATAGTAACCATTCTACGCAACTGGCGAGGTATTAATCCGTGCACCACTACAGTATGACACCAACATTTTCATTGAATGAATCATTACAGATGCTCTCGAAGTTCTCATAGCGCTGACCAGACTTCTTACAGGGCTTCTGGCAGGAGAGGCCAGAGTGACAAGGCATCCTATGCATAGTTTCACAATAGTATGAACTATAGCCTTCTGGAAACTTGAAAGTCCAATGAATACGCGCTATAGATATATTCGCCGCAACGGATCATATTTTAGATATCTACGGGATATTGTTATATGGTCGTGATGCCTTCACAGTAACACACGAAGTTGTGTAACCAACGAATTTATTATATACCAGCTATGATATAAGCTATGCTTTATGTAAGCATGCATCCCCCTTAATAGTATCAGCACCACTCTGCAAGTCTGGTCATAAATAATACGATCAAAAAATGAATCTCTTCAGATGAGGATATTCATGGTACTTATGAAGAGCCGGTGATTCCTCTCTTCTCATAAGGAACAGCGCGGTAGAAAGATCACTTATACACACAGTGATTGGTGATGGGTTCTTAAGATGCTTGGAGCACAAGCTACACGAAGCTTCAAAACTCGGCATAAAGAAACCTCCATAGGACGGTATCGAATCAAGTGTTCGGTAACATGATTCTATTCACTCGTGTTGATGTTGATCCGAAGATCTTTCGGCGGTATTATATTGTGCCTATCGGATCTAAGATCTGATATGATGTGTAGCCAAGAGTTGGGGATGCGGAGAAGACAAGGGAAAGCCTGTGTACCTAGTATAAAACCCTGCTTTAATGCCTAGTGATCGTCAACCTCGCCTGACTGGATGGTGCAGGAACACTCTGCCGGCCAATATAGCCGGACTGCCGGGGTTTCCCCCATGCGGAGTCGTCGTAAGGTTCAATGCACGCTGCACCTCTGCCCGAAATGAATGTGGGGGGATGGCGGGGGGAATTGGCTGTCATGACCTCTTCTCCAAGATCTACATCGGGAAAACCGCCCAATTGGAGAAATTCAGGGACTATACGACGTCTAGCCAAGCAGGATGCGGGAGCATTCCGAGGTGCGCCCGTGCTATGTGAGTATTTATGATCGCAGCATTTACATGGACGAAATACCGGGGTCCCTCCTATCCTCGGATGTCCTGCAGCTCTCCATGTGCTCTCAGCGGTATAAATAGGCACCGAGACACCCTATGAGATGCTTTCCGTTTCTAGTGAGTATGCCAATTGGTACCTGGGCATAGACTCTCTGTCGTTTATTCTCCAAGATAAATTACCACGATGGAGTTCCGTAACGCTTGGCTCGCCGTCGGGGCGTTATTCGGAACCGCCGTCCGTGGGGCAATGCAGTTCCCAGACTGCGTCAACGGACCGGAGATCCTAACGACGAACCTTGTTTGCGACAACTCTGCTTCGCCCGCTGAGAGGGCCGAGGCTCTTATTAGTGCGTGGAACATCACGGAGAAGCTGGTAAACCTGGTAGAGTGAGTAACAAAACAAGGACTACTGGTGATTAGTAGTTGAACATATCAGCTGATACTTGGAATCATAGCCAGAGTAAAGGGGCAGAGCGTCTAGGACTATCAGCATACGACTGGTGGAGCGAGGCGCTTCACGGACTCGCCAGCTCACCCGGCGTCGAATTCACCGCCGAGGGCGAGTTCTCGTATGCGACATCGTTCGCCAGCCCGATCCTGCTCTCTGCGGCCTTTGACGACGACCTCGTTCGATCCGTGGCCGAGCTAATCAGCACCGAAGCCCGAGCCTACAGCAATGTGGGAAAGGCCGGTCTCGACTACTGGACGCCGAACATCAACCCGTACAAGGATCCCCGGTGGGGCCGAGGGTCCGAAACCCCGGGCGAGGACCCCTTCCGCATCAAGGGCTACGTGAAAGCTCTGATTGAGGGTTTCCAAGGGGACCAGAACACCACGAAGGTTATCGCCACGTGCAAGCACTATGCCGCCTACGACCTGGAGGATTGGGGAGGAATCACGCGCTACGAGTTCGACGCCATCGTTGGGATGCAAGACCTCGTCGAGTACTATCTCCCCCCGTTCCAGCAGTGCGCGCGGGACTCGAAAGTCAAGTCTATCATGTGCTCCTACAACTCTGTCAACGGCACGCCGGCCTGTGCGAACACGTACCTGATGGAGACCGTCCTGCGCGATTTCTGGGAGTGGACAGACGAAAACCAGTACATCACCAGTGACTGCGCCGCCATCACCAACTTCGACCAAGACCACAACTACACGGACACGGCGGCGCAGTCGGCTGCCATTGCGTATCGGTCCGGGACGGACACTGTGTGCGAGTTTAACTCCGCTACCGATGTCCAAGGCGCATGGGATCAGTCCATACTGCCAGAGCCAGTCATAGACCAAGCCCTTCGCCGCCTGTACGAAGGGTTGATACGGGCTGGTTATTTCGATCCCGCTGAAGACTCACCTTATCGTGCCCTCGGCTGGGCAGATGTGAACACGCCTGAAGCGCAGGCACTTGCGCTTCAATCCGCCGTCGACGCCATAGTCCTGAAGAAGAATGACGGCTTGCTACCTCTAAAGGCCGACAATGCATCGATCGCGCTGATCGGCTTCTGGTCGAACGGCACTACGGCGATGCTCGGTGGCTACGCCGGGCCGCCCCCATACTTCCACGGGCCCTGGTTCGCTGCGGACAATCTAGGCCTGAAGACCTTCCTCGCTTCGGGCCCCATTGCGGAAACCACCTCCGACAATGACAACTGGACGGCACCGGCGCTGGAAGCAGCAGGCCAGGCCGATATCGTGATTTACTTCGGTGGGAACGACATGTCCATCGAGTCGGAAGAGCACGATCGGGTCTCTATCGCTTGGCCCTCGGCTCAGCTCGCACTGCTAGAAACCGTGTGCGCGCTGGGTAAGCCCTGCATAGTGGTCGAGCTCGGGGACCAGAACGACGACGCGCCTCTGCTTGCGAACAACAATGTCTCCGCCATCCTATGGGCCGGCTTCCCGGGCCAGGAGGGCGGAACGGCCGTTTTCGACATCCTGACCGGGAAGAGCGCTCCGGCAGGACGGCTGCCGACGACCGTTTATCCAGCCGAGTACACCGACCAGGTTCCAATGACGGACATGTCGTTGAGGCCCAGCGACGACAATCCCGGAAGGACGTACAAGTGGTACGATAGTGAGGTGCAGCCATTCGGGTTCGGACTGCACTACACGACGTTCGAGGCCTCTCTCCCGCCCGAAGGTCCAGTCGGGCAATCCTATGCGATCGACGACCTGCTCAGCGGCTGCGACCTAAAGTACACCGACCTCTGCCCATTCGGCGACCTCTCCATCTCGGTCCAGAACACCGGGGAGACGGCGTCGGACTTCGTCGCCCTCGTGTTCCTGGCGGGCGAGCACGGGCCCGCCCCGCACCCGCTGAAGGAGCTGGCGGGCTACACGCGGTTCCGGGGCCTAGAGCCGGGCGCGGCGCAGAACGCCACCCTGGCCCTGAGGCTGGGCGAGCTGGCCCGCGTGGACGACAGGGGCAACACCGTGCTGTACCCGGGCACGTACGAGGTGCTGATCGACGTGCCGACGCAGGCCACGGCCAGCTTCGAGCTGACCGGGGAGCCGAAGACGCTGATTGAGTTCCCGCAGCCGCCGCTGGACCTCGGGGAGGGCAACGGGCACGACGAGATCGTCGGCGGGAATGGGACTGCCAAATCTTCCGCCCGGAAAACGGCGCGGGACTATGGGCTTTTGAGTCAAGGGCAGAAGGCTCGATAGATATGTAGTCAGACATGTTGAGCTCACTCGAGCAACTACGTAGTTAGTTAGTTATCTCGGTAATAAGTTGCGACAACACCATGATTAAATCGCCATGTCGTGTCATGATTGCATACACCCACAGGAACTATGGTGATACTGATGTGATTAGCTAGCTCAGAGGCTTGGCTTTAGGGGTATCCTTGTGCCCCTCCTGTGCCTCTAGACTCCAGCTAAGAATCCTGCGCACCTCTTGCTCACTCCCAATTGGTTGTTAGACAGAATCCTACGTGTATCCCTTAGCTTTTATCCCTTACCTCCTCTGCTTCTAAATCCTGCGTGTTCTGTCACGTTTGCGTTGATTGGTAACATACCACACGGCAGTTTCCTCTACTCAACACCAGGCATAGACGGGCACCAAAGAGATCCCGTACTTGTCAACAGTCCAATAGTCACTTGAGTCTCTACCACCCTACCAGCTAAGTAACCATCATTGCGATTATGGTGGAGGTCCTTTCATCTCTCCTCCCGAAGTCAGAGGGCTATCTGCCTTACTATTTGATATATGTCAGTTTTACTCTCTGACAACAGCCAGTTACCTACTCAACGATAACTGACCACTCCCCGCAGACGGGCCTCTCGGCAGCAATCCACACGGTGGTCTGCTACCGGGTCAGCGCAAGCACGGCCCTGAAGGCGTTCAGCGGTCCGGCGGCGCCGCCGGCGCATCCGCTGCTTGCCCACACCTACGGCGTCAAGAACATCTACACGGGCCTCATCCGACTCTACGCCGCCTACTACATCACCAACCCGCAGGTCTACGACCTGGCGATATGCACCTTCGTCGGGGTGCTCTTCCTGTACTCCACAGAGACCTTCATCTACAAGACGTCCAGGCTTCGGGAGGCCCTGTTTCCCTTCATCACGGCCGGCTCGGCGGTCGTGTGGATGACGAACCAGCGGGCTTGGTATCTCGGGCTTTGAGCGGAATTGACTACTAGGCTGTGGTGGATGTCTTTTCGGGTTCATCATAAGGCGACAATCCAATTCAAATATCTATTCAAACAAATTCCGTATAGCATACCCAGTTCCACTATATGATACGGTAGCAAGTCTCCTACATCTTCTCGAAAAGGGGGTTCGAAATGATTGAATACTAGGAATGTCACGAACAGCATATGATCTAGGAACTGCTGCTCTAGACTGCGCAAGTCACTGGTTGTCCCAATTGAAGCAAATACCTACTATGCTTCGTAACATACACTCTCCCGTCACAGTGAATATATATAGCGTTATTGCCACTAGAGCAAAAACGGGTCCGTTTCGGTCATGCGACAACTGCCTTACCCCTATTAACTCTTATGTGTATGAGGTGATCGCCTAATTGTCTTTCTTGCGATACCACCACCCCAATATTAAGTATGACACGCAAGTACTGTTAATAACAATGTCGGAAGTGAAGATTCACCCAAAGATGCCACCTCTCATAGTCCAATCGAAGCCTGCGTCATGCCCCGTTGGCTTTGCACATTATGAACAATGGGTTCCATGGGATAGATGTAATGTCCTACTCAGGCGGACGATAAGTTCGTGAAGTATGTCGGATTGAAGTCGTGGGTCGATTGAACCTACTAGGTTATATTAACTAAGTCGGCGGCAGTATCTGTACTGATGAATCCGGTAGTCTTAGAGGCTGAGACACAACAATGTTCCCGAATGCGGTCAACCATCATACAAAGGATTCAATGCAATTTGCTCCGGCTTTGGGGAAAGCTATATATTGTAATGTAGTTTGGTTATATGGGATCTACTAAAACCTTTACACAAAGTGCTTAGCTGTATGAGCCTATACCTTGCCATCCAACGAAACAGGGCGATCTTTGGCTCCTGCTATATTTCACGATGGCGACGGCGCAAAACTTGGGCCAGCCACGAAGATGGTGGTCGGCCATCCGAACACCTAGTAAGTACTTCTGAAGCTCACACTTCTTCTTTCTTATGTCAACAGGGGATAGGGTAAGAGGGGTAATGGAAATCGAAATACTGATTGCACCTTCACCTCATCGCAGTTACGGAGAAGTTCAACTCCGAGGAGTACTCCTACCGATACTACCAAGCGTACGGCTGGGCGCAAGCGCGACTCGGAGCCAGCACGGTAATCGACTCCAGCCGCGTCTCAGACATCGCAGCGTTCTACGACGGCGAGATCACCGACGATGCCTGGCGGTGGTACAAGATCAACTACATGATGCACCGGCCGTTCGCCAGCGTGCCCACATGGGAGACGGTCGCGAACCGGCTCGGGGAGATCCTCGACGACCCTTTGCTCCTAGTCCAGTACATCGGGGTGCGCCCGCACGGTGCCGTCGACAAGACGGGCTGGTGCAAGGTCGGCCATGCCTGCCACTTCATCCTGCGCCTACTGTGGGCACGCCTCGAACACGAGGACAAGCTGGCGAGCCAGGGGAAGAGCTCAGCATGGGCGTCCGTCGACAGGTGGGCGGCGGCTCATGTATTGTATACGTTGCTCAGCGGACTCCAGGATGACGAGGCCCGGCACTTCAGGGATACCAACCACGCACACTACGTCAGGGAATACCGGGCGGCAGAAGCGAACGGCGGGGTCAATCCGGCCATCGTGCCCCCCAACTCACTGACTCCAGAGCAGTACCAGAAACAGCTGCTCGACGACGACTCGTCATTTTTGGGTCGCCTTGCCGCGTACTTCAGAGCAATGCCCTAGTCTGTGGAGGAGGGGGTTGGGGAAGGATTATGGACTGACATTAAGTGCTGATACTGCAAACCATGGAGATGTCTTCGATTAGCAATGACACTTGTATACAGCCTAAGAACGACTTCCGGGTTATCTCATATATTCTTGTGTAGTTGATTATTCGTCTCTTGATTGTAACACCGAGTTGAACTTCCGTCCTTAGAGCAGCGGGTCTGTATTTCGATCAGCATGTAACTAGATCAATACTGTTATCACACGTGCAACAGTTGAATACCATTATCTGAATTGCCGATTGCACACACTGTCTTAGATTCAGCACTTATCCATTGTATCAACATACTTGTATCATTTATCCGAACTGCAACAAAGCACAATTGTTGTTGTTAGGTCTAGAAAGAGGAACAAAGAAAACGAGGGGCCTAGATTGTTCCCGCTGTGATTGAAAGAAAACACTTAGACGAAAGCGGTATTTAAGTCTACACATAGTACGTCAGCCTGATACATTGAGTGTCTCTTAATGCCATATCCAGCGACTGTGACTTACATTTGATCTACGAAACAATGAGTCAGCCGCCAAACTCGACGAAGAACCCTATGACGCCGGCTAGAAGCCACAAGAAGGGCCATCGAGTCCTCAAACCTAACAAGCAATCGCCAGCTAAGACCGAAAACCAAGTCCGTGATATTGTCAAGTCGAAATACCCCGACTACGACAAAGTAGCTGTTGCTTTAGCGCCAATATTTGGGCTGGGATCGGATCTCATCGCTGGCCAGCGGGCTCAGGGGCTGTTCAAGCACAGGCCATTCCTCGAGGCGTTCGCCGAATTCGCCGATGTATTGCTCGAGGGGAGGTGGGACGTCCCGGTAGCAAGCTGGGTCGAAGTGATCAAGGCCGTGCCCTCCCGTGAGGGCACCTCAAAGGAGTCGACCGACTGGTCGAGTCTGAAGCTGAAGGGACAGCATCGGGATGTGAACGATCACTACGCCTGCTTTCTCGCCCGGGCCATGCACGATATACGGCATCCGACCAAGTCCACGCAGCTGGTCTACTGGATCAAGGAAGCTGATGTTGAAGATGGATACTGGGTGCTGTTCCACGCGTTGATGTACCTTCAACTGGAAGCCATGCGGGAGTACCGTCGCCGTGCGCCCATCAAGGACCGGATCAACCACATGCTAGGGAGACAGTGATAGTCAATACCTACCAACCTAGTACACTTCCTACGTGATCATTTCGCAGTTCGCATGAAAGGCCTTCGAGAGGAATTAAACAGGAGATTAGGGACATTTCCCACTAGATCTTCGCTGTAACTTGTAACTTGTAGGTAAGACTTGGAATGAATGATGCAGACTTGAGTGATAAGTATGACTGATTGAGACAGGAGGTGGTTACCTAGAAGGTTAGGTATATTGCCCAGGTGAACCTTTGAGGTGAACCTTTGAAATGCCGGCTGCCGGCGTTTGAGAGACGGGACATTTATCCATCCCCCGCCTTAAAGCCGAGACACTGTGACACGGTGACACCTACCCAATCGGCACAACATCCACCAATCGGGAGCAGCAGACGATCCCCCGCAATTCCGCACTTCCAAACGCGCCAATGTGCGACCGAAAGCGGCGGACAAGAAAAGCTTATGAGCGCCTAACACCTACTAGGTAGTCAGTAGGGGGGGGGGTCAGTAGGTACGTACCTATAGACAGTAGAAATGCTGCCCGTAGCCAGGCTCGGCCAACGCGTAACTCCTTCGCCGAAGAGCAGAACTCCGCTGTCAGAACTGTGAGCGAGCCAACGACACTTGCGCACTACATAGTACCTACTGACTATGTACCTAGACTACATAGGCGTAAGTTGACTCAGCTAGGCACATACCGGCATACTACGGTACAATACTCACGCACATTGTATGAGTTTGCATAGGTGCCTACCACTTAGTCATCATCCCAGCCACTTGCAACTTATCCTACACCTCCCATCAATGCCGTGGGTCCCTTTCGACCTATCGCTATGGCGTGGGGTGGTACTTCAAGGGCCGACTCGAGCCCCTGCCATTCACTGGTCATAGCGGTGGCGGCGGGCTCGGTCTTCGAACAAGTGCGCTCGGCTCCGTCTGGGTCCAGGGTCCAGTTCTCCCTCTAGCTCGCAACTATAATTTTTTATTTATCTCCAGCGGTGATCGGAGGTCCTCGCCTCGTTTGGTTTGGAATCTCGAGGACTATTACTACTACATATAAGTACAGCTTTTTGTTCATCATGAGGTTCCAAGGTTCCTTTTGGCCATCATAAATATATAATTATTCCATCATCCGTTCCACGCGATTAGGCGAATCAACCCCGAGTCCGTCATTCTCGAGCACGTGCAGCTCCAGCTAAAACAACCATAACGTTTCATCTAATACATAGTACTATCCTTTGGTTTTGCTGCCCCGGGTGGCTCCCAGTGTCGTGCTGTTCTCGGAGTATTGCCGTTGTCTGATCTCCAGGTGACGTTTTGCTGTGGCGCTTCTTGAGAAAAACCTCTGCTTTCTTACTTTGAGCACATCGTGCTTGCTTTCTATGCTGGTAGCTGTGAAAGAGTGGGAGAAGAGAGAGAGTTGAAGACACCCCAAGAGGCGCATTGTCGCAAACCCCAAAACCCGCGAGACGGATACGTGACTAAATAAAACACCTAACACAATAACTAGTCCAGAGCCGTCAACAAGGCTCAAGGACACTCTTTGCACGCGCGAGATGACTCGCGAATCAAATCCCGGCGAAGAAAAGGAGTATGGGACCCTGCCGTTGCCGGACCTGGAACGCGACGCAGGCGTAGGGGATGATGAGAAAAAGAGGTCGGAGAACCCATCAGTCGACGGAAGCAGCAAAGGCGAAATAGTCGCCAACGCGGCGGCGGCGACGCCCGACACGCCGTCGTCGTCGGACGATGCCGCCTCGCCGCAACAGGTATCCGAGGGGGAGCAGGAAGCGGGCGGGAAGAAGGCGGAGGGCGCACCGGTGGAGCCCGAGGCGACGCGCACGAAATTCGAGACGAACCTGATCGTGCTGGCGCTGTGCTCGGCGCTGTTCCTGGCCGCGCTCGACGTGACGATCGTGACGACGGCGATCCCGACCATCGCGGCCGAGTTCCGGTCGCCGCTGGGCTACACGTGGGTCGGCAGCGCGTACCTGCTGGCCAACGCCGTCTCGGTGCCCTCGTGGGGCAAGATCAGCGACATCTGGGGCCGCAAGCCCATCCTGCTGCTCGCCGTCGCCGTCTTCTTCGTCGGCTCCCTGCTGTGCGCCGTCAGCGTCAGCATGGCCATGCTGATCGCCGGCCGCGCCGTCCAGGGCGTCGGCGGCGGCGGCATCGTCGTCCAGGTCAACATCTGCGTCACCGACCTGTTCTCCATGCGGAGGCGCGGTACTTATGTAAGTTGCGACGAGCCCCCGATCTGAAAACACATCTGTGGTTATAGTTATTTCTTTTTCTTCTTGATCGGAGTTAGCCTTGGTGGTAGAACAAATGAAAACTGCCAAGAAAGCAAATCGCTAACTCGAGATGTTCCAGTACGGCATTATGGGCATGGTATGGGCTGTCGCGTCGGCCCTCGGGCCCATCCTCGGCGGTGTGTTCACGAGCCAGGTGACCTGGCGGTGGTGCTTCTACGTCAACCTTCCGATCTCCGGGGTGGGGTTCGCGATCCTGGTCTTCGTGCTTAAGCTGCACAACCCGAAGACGCCGGTGCGCCAAGGCTTGGCGGCGGTCGACTGGATCGGCAGCTTGCTGATCATCGGTGGCACGCTGATGTTCCTGTTCGGGCTCGAGTTCGGCGGGATCACGTACCCGTGGGGGTCGGCGACGACAGTGTGCCTGCTGGTCTTCGGCGCCCTCACCGTCGTGCTCTTCTACTTCTACGAGAAGCACTACGCCGAGTTCCCCATCATCCCCGCGCGCCTGTTCCGGCCCTGGCAGAACATCGTCGCCTTCTTCGTCGCCTTCAGCCACGGCGTCGTCTTCATCTCCGGCAGCTACTGGCTGCCCCTGTACTTCCAGGCCGTGCTGGGCGCCTCGTCCCTGTTCTCGGGCCTGTACCTGCTCCCCTACGCGCTCTCGCTCTCCTTCGTCTCGGCCGGCACGGGCCTCTTCATCAAGCGCACGGGCAAGTACCTGCCGGCGATCGTCTTCGGCATGTTCGTCCTGACGCTGGGGTTCGGCCTGTTCGTCGACCTCGGCGCCAAGGCCAACTGGCCCAAGCTGATCGTCTACCAGATCGTGGCCGGAATCGGCGTCGGGCCCAACTTCCAGTCGCCGCTTGTCGCGCTGCAGTCGCGCGTGCACCGCCACGACATGGCGGCCGTGACGTCGACCTTCGGCTTCGTCCGCCAGCTCTCGACCTCCATCTCCGTCGTCATCGGCGGCGTCATCTTCCAGAACTCCATGCAGAAGCAGTACCCGGCCCTGCTGACTGGGCTGGGCCCGGAGCTGGCGGGCCAGCTGTCCGGGAGCAGCGCTGCGGGCAACGTGGGGCTGGTGGCCGCGCTGCAGGGCGAGCAGGGCGATCTCGCTCGCGCCGCGTATTGGTTCTCGCTGCGCAACATCTACATCTTCTCCACCGCCTGGGCCGCCGTCGGTCTCCTCGCCAGCCCCCTGGTCGGCTCCAACGTGCTCAGCAAGGAGCACAAGGAGTTCAAGACGGGCCTCCAGAGCCTGATGAAGGCCCCTGATGAGACGGACAGCAGCAACAATAACAACGAGGCTCGAGGCGAAAAGGGTGCTTAGACTAGGTATTGAATAACGATGATGATAAGCATGTTCTCAGCGTTGTTGGTTCTTTTGGATAAAAGCTCATGCGTCTAATGATAATGCTTGATTGCCGTACATATATAGATATAGAAATCTAGACGTATATATATACATCTTTTATTCAAAATACATTGCAACTTCCCAGCCGTTAGATGAGTGCCATGTATATTCGTAATTAACTGATACGTCAATGCTAAACCATACCTACTATGATGTCGATTCGCTGTCGTCCAATCCCGACCTCAAGTTGAAAGATCACGGATGGATCAAGCAATGGGCGCGTATGAGTAGGCGGCATGACCGAGTAACTCTTTACCACAGTCCGGTCAAGTCACGTCCAATCCGACCCGATCAGACCAAGACCGTCTCCCTCAGCCACCGATGTACATCATCAAAGATGCCATCAGCAAATTCGCGCCTCCGATCCGCGCGCGCGCTCTTCTCGCGCCGAAAATCCTCCGCGAACGCATGCCGCGCGCCCTTCGCCAGCACCCACTTGTAGCGGCGACCGCAATCCTCCCAGCTATCCTCCCAGCCCGGCGCCCCCCGCGCCGGCACGGGCCGCCTCGCCAGCCAGTGCGCCATCTCGCGCGCCTCGCGGCACAGCATGTCGTGCTGGGCGCCGACGAGGCAGACGCTCGGCGGCAGCTGGTCGCGCCGCGCCGCGTACCGCGGCGACAGCACCGGGTCCTTGCGGTTGTGGCCCACCGGCACGTAGCCCCAGTCCAGACACGGGCCCGACGTCGCGATCGAGTCGAACTCGTCCTCGATGACCTGCCCTGCCGCCGCCGCTGCGCCCCCCTTGGCTGTCGCTTCCACAGATCGAGCTGCAGAAGTAGTAGTAGTAGTAGTGGCGGCCCGCCGCCCTCCTTTGTACAGGCGATCGGCGTACTTCTGGTGCGGCGGCGACGAGAAGTCCACGATGGGGTAGTAGGACACGGCGGCGCGCACCTTTCCGCTCAGCGGCGCCAGCAGCGAGGCCGCGAGGCACAGGTTGCCGCCGGCGCTGAAGCCGCCGCACACGACGCGCGACCGGTCGATGCGGATGCGGCGCGGGAGGTCGTCGTCGGCGATGACGGCGGCCGCGAGCGCGGCGACGTCGCCCGCGGCCGTCGGCACCGGGTGGCGCGGCGCCTTGCGGTAGCTCAGCGACGCGACCAGCATGCCGGTGCGGCGCGCCCAGCCGCTGCAGAAGGCGTCGTCGAGCTCGGCGTCGCCGACGGCGAAGCCGCCGCCGTGGATGTCGATGTAGAGCGGGGTCTCCCTCGTCTGCTCCTTCTCCTTCAATCCTGCCGTCGCGAGCGCGGGAGGCGGCACGAAGAACCGGACCTCGAGACCGGGGCGGCAGGCGTAGCGGCGCGTGAAGGACGGGCGGGTCTCGGGCGGTGCGGGCCGGAGGAGCCGGATCAGGCGCAGCCCGAGGAAGGCGATGATTTTCATCAGCCAGATGCGGCAGAAGTGGGCGAGGGCGGTTAGAGGGGGGTGCGTGGCGGCGGGGAGCGGGGCGGGAGAGCGGCGGAACTCTTCTAGCTCCTCTGGCTCTTCCTCGTGTTCCTTTTGCTCCGCTGCCGCCGATGTCCTCGCCCTCAGCCCCGCCACGTCCACGGGCTGCTTATCGAGTACAGCGGGCTTCTTCTTCGCCCGTGGTGCCATGGTTGCTAAAATTCACCACCACGGAGTTGATCACGGACCGCCTACCCGACTTTGGTGATTTCTTTATCTGAAAGGCGTGTGAATTACGGTTGTGCGACTAGCTGGACAGGGTCTGCTTTTTAAATATACAGCCAAGCGGGAGCTCAGGTGCCGGTGGCTTACTGTACGGGACCTGCAGGCAGCGGCCCGTCTGAAATGGCGTGAAGCGGTGTGAATCCTTGCCTACTATTCAGCTGTTCCATAGGTTGTTCGTAGTAACAAGGGTCTCCCTCCTTACGATGCCAGATACATTATATATATACTAGTTGCTCTGCGCCGCACTATCCCACCCACCAAAAGAATGGAGTCTCAACACTTTTCGGCGCCGGCCAGTAATTATTAGTGCGTGAATTGCGCGGATACGTCATCTAGCCGGAAAAGAAGAAGAAGAAGCATATGATTGATACATCGGAATCGCGATCTCCCAGCGCTATGCAGACATTCCCTAAGACATAGAGCAACGGTCAGATTCTCGGGCCTACAGTGATCAGACTGTTTAGCTGAACAACGTATAGCTGTCTAGGTACACCAAGAGATAACGGATTCGTAACCACGATGTTAGAGTCTTTATAACTAGGTAGTAAAGCAAAGGATGCTTTTTTGCTAGATAATATATCACATCCAGGATGTCAAGCAACGCATCTACTGCAATCAGCACCCTGGATTGGGTGGATTGCCGTCGCGCAATGGCAACCCAATTACAGAAACGCTGCACTAGGTAGTTGCAATAGTTACCTAAAGTATATTGGGGTCAAAATGTGTACGAATGTCATATTATTCCGTATTTATCTCGCGTATCGAACTGTACTTGCAGCTCTGCCTACTTATTCTATCTACGACAGCATGCTTTCCTACCCTACCTACCCGACCCAATACCCCTATCCACCCACCCATCCATCTGAGCCCCCTACAACCCCCTTTTATTTTTATTTTGTTTTGGTTTAAAGACAGTCATTAACGCCAAAGAAAAGCTTCTTACGGCCTAATAGTGGCTTAGACATAATCGTTTACCATTCACTTATTCATACATTCTGGCGGCATTAGCAGATGCCTCACAGGTTGTTCATACGCAAGGACAATAGCCAGACGGAGAAACGGGGTGTAGAAATGTAGGTAGTAGGTTGGTATTGACTCCCAGGCCAAGTTTTCTTGACTTAAAACTAGCTCTAGAGGTAGAGGTGGTTGCCATCTTTACTGGGTGGACATTATTCGATGATAATCAGATCAACACTCACAACATCTTCAACGCCCGACGCCAGAACAGTCTGACACTAGGCACTCCCTGGTCTGTTCACAACACCGATGCTCTCAAACCCCCTTTCCTAGACCCGTTGACGCCAGAACAACACCGCTCCTCAGCTTCGTCTTAAAAGCATAGATCGTGAAGACCCTACGCTACACCCAATCAATCGTATTCCACATCAAAATAGCGCACGAAAGAACCATTTGGCAATACGAGTGAGGTCGAACAAGAGTGCGAGAGAATGCGCATAAAGACCAGAAAGTGGACGCACTTGGGTTTCTCAAATACCAAGAGACACGGCAGTGCTAACGCGACACGACAGTCTTGAAGATGGAACACCTTGGCGAACGTCTACCTAGCAGGGGCTGAGATTTGGTAGTGGATCGACGCAGCCGCCTTGCTGGACCGCGTTGCAAGAGTTGGAAAACACGGCGATGCTTGTGATTCGGTGTTGATGCCGAAGCCGATTTTCTCAACGACATAAATGCGTGGATCTTGGGGCGATGAACTTTAGTCATCGGATGGACAGAAGGATTCGCCGCCCTTTCGAGACGCCGCCTCCATAGGTTCTACCCTGATGCAACGTAGGAAGTAGTCGACTATCTGGGGTGGGAGGTGGAGATGAGAGAGAAGAGCAGTTTCCGTTGTTCATTTTCAGCTTGACACCAAGAAACCTAGAAGACACTTTGGCCGGCAGACAAGGCAGGCTGCCCGTCGCAACACCCCTGATAAGTTAAACCGCAATGCGAAACAGCAGTGTGAGATTGGCAAATGCTCTCAACGGAATGAACGAAGCAATAGGGTAGTCGTGTCTTCTCGGCCTGTCAACGAGGCTATTGACTGGAAAACTGCTCAACACACCCGGCAATAGCTCTTGAGTTATCAACACCAATTGAAGTCTTGAATTTACGACACCCATGAACATATCCCCCAAATTGATGAGATGGTCAGGGCATTTCTACGGGGCGTAAGTGGAAGGTCTCCATGTGATCGAGTATAGTTGCGAGACAGCTGAGGGCCGCCTATTCGTCGTCGGCTTCGCCCTCGTCCTCGTCGGCGTTGCCATCCTCGTCTTCGTCGCCGTCGCCATCCTCGTCACCGTCCTCGCCATCCTGGTCTTCTCCCGAATTCGCCGCGGCGGGGTCAATGGCGACCAGGGCCTCTCGTAATTTTGGGAACACGCAGTATGCGTCCGCTTGCTCCATCAACTCGCGCAATGCCTCTACCCACTTGCCGCCATCCAGTGTCTTCAATTTCTGCTTTTGCGCGTCTGTCAACTTCTCCACGGCCCATACGAAGTTGTCGTCGTACTGGTAGGCGCTGTTCCGGACCTCGCGGCCGATGCGCGAGCCCTCGGTCTGCAGTGGCGCCATGATTATCTCGCGCATGACTGTCAAGATATGCACCCGGTTCGAAAACGACTTGTTGGTCTCCATATAACCACGGAGGCGCTCCAGTAGCTTCTCGATTTTGATGGCCACTTGGATGCCGAGACTGACTTGGCGTTGATCCGACACATTGTCGTACTTCCCATGCCAGCCGAGGTCCTTCTCCGTCATTTCTAGCAGTTTCGAATAATCTGCTGGCTTTTCTCGCGGTTCTGAATCGGGATCTGCTTCATCGTTCGTCAAGTTAATCGCATTGCCTTGGTGGTTGCCCGTCGTCCTCGCAGCTGAACCCGAAGCCGTCTGAGGCACTTGAAGCTCGGTGGCCGACTTGGCTGGTCTGGGACATGTTGGAATTACTAGTGGGTCCTTGATAAGATGCAACGGTTCCCCAGCAACAAGCATTTCCGGCGTGTCACTATGTTGACGACCTGATGATGCCTCACTCCGAGGCGGTGCTGTAGGCCGCGCAGCAGGCGGAGCTGCGGCCGGAGGGTGCGCTGCGGCTTGGCGTTGAGCTGGCGCCGGGGTCGGCCGAGGCGCCGGGGTTTGAGTTCCCCCAGTTGCAACCTGAAGGGCTGCTGCCTGGTATTGGGCGCCATTCGGTGGAACCGAAGTAGCTGGACCGGACGGGCCAGGGTTTGGAGGTAGCTGCTGGACGTTCTGAGGTTGCTGCTGGGGAGCCGGTCTAAACTCCTGGGCACGGCGCGCAACAAGGAGATCAATATCTTGGGCGATCACCGGGTCACGCATAGCAGCTTTGACGATCAGGTGCACTAGATCGATCGGGCAGCGAAGGTCATAGTCAATGACAGACAGCTTGTGGTAAAGCTTGGTTATGAGCTCCGGCGGCTGGTAGTACCCGCCGTATGGGGGTGCCTGGGGATGAGGCACAGGATAGGAGTATGGTGATGGTGCCGGCGCCGGTGCCGGTGGCGGTGCCTGGGGAAAATCCGGGGGTAATGGTATGTTCCAGGATGGCAGCGGTCTTCCGATGAAGAAAGCCATATCTAAAGTTGAAGATATGCGAGTCTTCGGACAATGGAGGTGAAGATTCCCAACGTCGGGATTAGAGCGTGTTCTACGCACGAAGGAAGGACGTATGTAATAGCAGCTTCAACGAGACCTACGAAAGGGGAAGAAATCTACGCGGTACGAAAGTGGAAATCTGGATATTAGTTAACGAAAGCGCGTTGGTGAAATTCAGCAAGCGATGCCTATCAGGGCTAGCGTGGGACGGTCCAGAAAGACGGGAAATACCGAATGTCAAGTAAGGCGGGGCCTATAATTTAACGCTCTTGATTGGTTTAAGATGGCCTAAGCGTTACGGAATTGGACCAAATGGTAAAGTGCAACCTTGTCACCAATGCAGGCAGGTGGCAGGTTTATTGGAGCGGTTTATTGCAACCATGAATGTGTCCGTCATAGCCTCGTAGGTAATTATCGCGGAGAGAGCTAAACTGTTCTGGATCATTGTGAGAGCCATCAACATTAGGTGCAACCTGTAGGTACTATGATAGTCTGATATGATAGTCTGATGCTACGGGAGGATAGTGAGATCATATCACACATGATCGATCACTCCGAGGTTATAGGAGGACGCTTCTTCATCAATATGATCCCTACCTAGTAGTTACAAGTACAGTTAAAGTACAGTTAAGTCGCGATGCCTAACAGGTACCTACATATGTATGTATTTAAGGTAGTGGCGGTGGTGCCTGGCGCAACGGCCACCTAAACCACCTGCATGTACCTAGAAACCTATGTGGATGTCAAGGAGGTATTTATATTGCAATTGTTACCCATCCTCTCAATGGAGGAAGCTGAAGCTCGTAGTAAGAACAGCCTGGCCCTCACGGTTTGCTTCCTTTTTGGCATTTTGACCATTTTCAATTCTGAGTGTAACCGGTTCAGGTTTGGGTAGTAACTTTTATACTTGGCATCTCTTTGGGCCTGCCCAGGTGGACTATACAGACAGAGCGCCTTTACTCAGGTTATTACCTGTATAGGTACTTACATTGAGTACATGTCCTGTCGGTCTACTCGCCCCTATCAAGTAATTGCCGTCTTTGGCCATACCGGCTAAAGTCGCCAAAGCTATCCACCAAGGAGGGAATCCCCCTTGTAACTACTGTCAGCCATACTCGAGCTTCATTGCGATACTTGTTCTTCTGGAAGTTCTTATAAACAGCTAGAAATCGAACTGAAATGGCCTGTATTCGATACCTTTCAAGATATTGATCGTCTACCTGTTGTCTCCCTCATGTATGTTCATAGGTGTCCAGGTTCCGGTGGGACATCCTTAATGAGGCTTTCATGCGAGCTGGCCGCATGCAGCACAGGCAAATACCCGACACCGCACTGGATCCTCGGGCAACCGGCAATAGGTGTGGAAGAGGATAGGAATTATGGAGCTTCATATTCCGAGATGCTCTTCTGTGGAGGGGGGCGTTCCGGGGGCATGGTATATATAGCCTACATATGTATATAGCTACTGCCCCGTGGCTGTCAATGACCAACTAAGTGGCCTTCCAATATCTTTCTCCCCTGTTCACCCTTTTCCCCTTTCCGAGATTCAATCTCGTTACCATACCATAGTCTGAAAATGTCAACATCCGCTCTTGTCCTCAGCCTACTGGCGACGGCGACCCTTCCCTGGGCCGCGCAGGCGCTCCCGCCGACGCCGCGACAGGACGAGCCCGTCGCATGTGCCCCGTTGCCATCTCCGTCCAAATACCCGACATGGGAGGAGCGTAAGCCAAAAGTTTCCCTTGCTGAATTCCCCCTTTTCTCTTCGTCTTCTCGAAGCGGCCTTGTTTCACGTCCCGGGAGCTTTGAAAGGCTACGCCAGCCGAAGGTCTTGAAAGACCGACATCACTAAAAAGTAGTGATGCCTGCGCAGTGCCGCTACAGACGACGATGCCAGACCCGTTCCTCCCGCTGGCCCGGACGACGCTGGACAACGGAGACGGGTCGGCCGGATTCGCCGACGACGTGATGACCGGTAAGGCGCCGGGGCGTATCCAGACGCCCGAGGAATGGTACCGGTGCCGGAAGCCGGAGCTCCGTAAGCGCCCTCCCTACCTATCCCCTACCTATTTTCGATGCTGCCAGCGGAAGACAAAAAGAAAGAAAGAAGGTGAGCTAATCCCAGACATCTCCACTACCGATCCCCACAGTGCAAATGCTGCAAGAGTACCAGTACGGGTACTACCCCGACCACAGCCAGGAGACGGTGCGGGCGACGCGCAGCGGCAATACGGCCGTCAGCATCGAGGTCTCGCTGGCGGCCGAGGGCAAGACGGGGCGGTTCTCGGCGCAGCTGAGCCTGCCCGCGGGCGCCAGCGCCGCGGACCCCGTGCCCGTCGTCATCAACATCGGCGGCATGCAGAGCCAGCCGTACCTGCAGGCGGGCATCGCCGTCGTCGGCTTCGACTACACGGCCGTCGCGCCTGACAGCAACGCCAAGACGGGCGCGTTCTGGGCGCTGTATAATGGGCGGGACATCGGTGCGTCGTCTTCTCGTCTTATTTCGTCTCGCCTTCTTCCCCACTCCCTCCCCCCCCCCTCGCCTAAAAGAAAAAGGAGGCGGACAGGAGGGAGGGTTCAAACCCGACTTCTTGCAGTGTAACTAATGCATCCCCACCCTCACGCTCAAACACAAACAGGCACCCTAACAGCCTGGGCCTGGGGCTTCCACCGCACGCTCGACGCGCTCGCGCTCGCGGTCCCGGAGATCGACACGGCGCGGGCGGCGGTGACGGGGTGCTCGCGGCTGGGCAAGGCGGCGCTGGCAGCGGGCTTGTTCGACGAGCGGGTGGCGCTGACGATGCCGATGAGCAGCGGGGTGCAGGGCCTGGGGCCGTACCGGTACCACGCGCTGTCGGGGCAGGACGAGACGCTGGAGAACTCCAAGGCGGGGGCGCCGTGGTGGACCAGCTCGGCGCTGGGCGCGTTCGTCAACCACGCCGAGAACCTGCCCTTCGACGCCCACACCGTCGCCGCCGCCCTGGCGCCCCGCGCCCTCGTCATCGACCAGGGCACCGGCGACGCCTTCACCAACTCCAAGGGCACCAGCGTCGTCGTCTACCCCGCCGCCAAGGCCGTCTACGAGTGGCTCGGCGCCGAGGACCGCATCGGTATGAGTGTGCGGGGCGGCGCGCACTGCGATCTGAGTGGTTTGTGAGTTGGCCCCGTTTTGTTGCCCCGGTCACCGTCACCCTCTTCATTACTGTTCTCCTTTTTTTTTTTTTTTCCGTCTTTCTACGCCCACCCCTTTATTATTGGGAGTGGGGGGGAGGGGGGATTGGTCACACGCAGGAGATTCTCGTCCTTACATGAAGAGAGAAATGCAATGTGCTACATGAGATCAAGTTCTCAGCCACTTGACTAGATACTGACTTTGGTTTCTCTCATCGCGTAGCACGAGCGTCCTGCCCTTCGTCACGAAGATCCTCCAGAACCAGACGATCACGAAGGACTACGATGATCTTAGCAGTTACGGCGGGGCGATGACGACAGCGTACCCGTGGGCCACGGCCATTCCCGGCGCGGCGCCTTAGATACGTATGTATGTAGCACGAGGTGGTCGGTCGACCCCTGGGGAACGTAGAACACGGATGGGCTGGGGACAAAAAAGACCGGAATAAGTCGAAATCAGAATTTGTTTTGTGTAGTCTTCTCGGAAAATTCCTATAGGTCGCCGCATGCTCAACCATTGTGTGTGAAACCGTTGTATGGACCATTCCGTGAAACGCCAGTCAGTACCCAGTGCAGATAAATAAGTAGATAACCCGCGCCATCTCTAGATTACATCTCTACATCCCGCTTCTCTCCGCCCCTGGACGATAGGTACCGCAGGTTAGAACATTACAGATTAGTCGTACAAAAGGCCCCCTGCCACGCTGTTCTTGCCCCCTAAGCAAAGGCGCCCACAAGAGCCATGAGCCCGGCGCCCGTCAGGACGGCGAGCCCGGCGTGGCTGCGCTGCTTGCCCTTGAGCGACCTGTAGCTCTTCTCGCTGAGGAAGTCCTCGGCCAGCAGCTGCACGAGGCCGGCGAAGAGCAGCAGGCCGCTCGAGATCGCGTTCATGAAACCCACCATCAGCAACCCCGTCTGGCTCTTGGGGTCGTACATGGTGTGCACGCCGAGCCCGATGGCCTGGCCGATCGGCGTGGTGGTCCCGTAGGCGAGCACCATGAGCCACGGCCGGAGGGAGCGCCGCGGGAATGAGATGGCCGCGATGCGCGATCCCAGCGCCAGCCCCTCGAACGTCTGGTGGAAGGCGATGGCGATGAGGAACACGACAAACGGTGGGCCAGTAGCCACCGATACCGCCATGCCGATGAACACGCTGTGGAACAAGATTCCAGCCTCCAACAGAAGACACTGCAACATCTGGCGTTTCTGCTCGTCGGCCGTCTGTGGAACTGTGGGTTCTGGATTGGGCCGCGCAGAGGATTCCCCGTTCCGCGCGAGAGACTGCCCTTCATCGCTAGCAGTCGGGTCTAAACCCTCCAGGTCCATGACAAGATCGTCGTCCGAGTCGTCCGAGTCGTCTTCAGACCCGCGTTCATCAACGCCCTTGCTAGGCGCATGTAGCTTGTTCCCATTAGGCGGTTCGGCAATCCTTGGGGTCGAAGTTGGAAGAGGGGAAACATCGGCCATGAGCCCCTGGGACGCGCCCAGGTCGTCCAAAGATATGTTTGTTGGCCGGTGGCCGTGCTCTCTCCTTGCAGCGAGGCCACCATTTGTACTATTATTTGCTTTTGTATGATCATCTTCTTCGCGTGCTTCCTCTACAGACTCATATTCAGGTTCCCATTCATGGTTGTGCGCGTGCGAGTGCCCGGCACCTCTCGTAGTCAGGTATGACTCCATCGCTACGACTACCAGGGTGGAGACCATGGCGACGAGGCCAGCCATTGGTTTGTATCCCTTGCTAAAGGCGTACGGAAGACATGGGTCCATGAGAGACATGAAGGCGGTCGGAAGCAGGTGGACGAAGGCGGTCGCGATCAGGACGCCCGTACCGAAGTGCTGGCTAAGGAAGATGATGTAGTTGGTTCGGCGGCTCTGGGAGGCTCGACGCGAGATTAGAGGAACGCCGCATGCGACAGTACTGAGGAACAGGATCAAGAACAATGCAAAGACGTGGAGGGGTGTGTCGTAGCTGCCTCTCTCCCTCGACCCGCACACTGGTCTCTCGTCGCTATTGCCATCGCGCTTGACCCCATCCTGTTGTCGTTTCGAAAGCTCGGCTAATAAGACGTCGGTTGGGATAGAGGACCAAGATACATCTAGACATACCCGTCAAAGTCAGCATATATAGCTCATGGCCAGATTTACCATATGAGGCAAGTCCGGACGTCGAAATATTCTATGGTGCCGATTTGCGAATACGCTGGAGGTTCTGGGAAATGTGATGATGACGTACCTCTCAGTCCGGGGATTTCCATTGGAACAGTAAGAACTCAATCGAATCACATAAGTACTTACGGGGCGAATGCGACGCGAAGAAGAGACGGACAGACGGTACTGATGTGATTCCTATGATAGTCTGCAAAGAGGGAGCATTATGGCTCGTCAAGGGGAGGTTTAGACGGCGCTTTCAACAAAGACCCCTGGGTATGTACACAATTGAACCACGAGTTCTACAGAGTCAGTCAAGGGATGCTTCACTTCAGACGGCAAGCCAAGCTGCGAGCTGCGAGCTGCGAGTTGCAACGACTACGACGACACGCACACGCACACGTTTCTGGAGCCTTTCTTGTTCTGTATTAGTGTGCCTAGGGATCCGCTTCTGCAGGGCACGACAGGGGAAGAGGGACAGCGGCGACAGCCTACAGGGATAGTTGGAGTGAACGGATCACTCGCGGTCCACTGCGACACTGGCTAGGGTGCTGGGTTAGCGCAGTCCTGGGGTGCTACCGGGATGGCTAGCACGTGGAGAAGCGGGTCTCGGCAGACACTTGCCATGGCCGAATGGCTGATGGCAGGGTTTGGCAGCAGTGGACCTTATGTGTACTTCAGGTTGTACTAAGGCTTCTTTCTACCTACTTGTTCCTGTGTTATAGTTGCAGTTACATCAGCAGCTCCTATTATAGTAGAACAAAAGAAGGAAAGAAAGAAAGAGAGAAGTCTTTTCGAAAGCCAGACTCCAGAATGAAGTAATGCCAGCTACATAGGTATATGGGTATTTATACGCAAGTCGCATGGCAGTCGCATGGCTGCAAGGGGCTGTCACCATTCCCGCCCCCCTATTTATAGCTTCCAAAGCCTGAAGAAACATGCTGTTTCCTACCTCTCCCTTATCTAGCAGCAATGTCGTATCCACCTCGGGCACCGAAACTTCATGCATTTTTCTTTAAACTTCTTCGGGCGGATATGATGAGGAGCCTATTTAGATTTTCAAAGTACAAGTCAGTGGCAGAAGGGAGCGAAAAGAAAGCAACGTGGACTGTTTTTGGTACGTACGGGGGGGTGTGGAAGCCTAGTCTCATCGATAAACCGCATACTGACTCCAGTCGAATTGCGACATACTCCCTTTGGGACCTCCACCGGGTGATACGCGTTGAAGGTGATATCGGCGCACTGGGAAGTTGCGGGAAACCCTGGTTAGCACACCGTTCCGGTTCGTCCTCACAAATTTAGGCATGGCAGTGTTGAATGCATGAACGGCTGGGTGGATGAATCAGTCAGTAAGATATAACTCACGTTGTAAAGAGCCTGGCCGAGCGAGCTGTAGCTGACGACCTGAAGAGTGGCGTTCTGGCGGTCATAGCCGATCCCGATCGGGACCCGCACCAAGGGAATGCAGGCGGTGCCCTTGCCGGTGATGTTGACGTGAAACGGCGTGAGCGTCTTGTTAAACACGCGAGGGTCGTTGCCCAGCCCGATGTTGATGTGGAAGATCTCCCAGGGCTGGTGCGTCTCGACCGCGAGAGCGCCGCCCGCGAGTGGCCACTCGGTTCGGTTGCTAGTGACGGGGAAGCCGGCACCTGTTTGTTGGTTAGATGGTTGTTAGGATATTTAGGGAAGGGGGCATTGCTGCGCTCAGTAAGCCGTCCCTCGAGTATTATTCAACTTCAACGAGAATACTCCAAATTCAACTATGAATTAAATCTGAATCCAGAGTTCCAACAAGTATCGAACTAGCGATCAACGGACGGTCAATAGCATTTAGATATTGAACACCGCGCACACATTGAGAAGGAGCGAGATACATGATCGATGATTTACTGGACGCAGCAAGTTCCCTTCCAAGGATATGCCACTCCAGGGTACTACTCACATGGAATTGTGTACTGGCTGTTCGTTTTGTCTTTCCATATACTGTCGCCACGCCAAAAGGGGTAGTTGATGGCCATGTGGGCCGATACCAAACGCACACCGGCGAAGAGAAGGATGAGGATCATTGAGAACATGCTGGGTGTGTTGATTGGCGGTGACTCTCGAAGCTATAATATTTCCTCGGGTGTGAAACTGAATATAGCGCCACTGCCACTATAGCAATAACGATTCCGCCTTTGCAATGCAATAGTCTGTTTGCTCCGTGAAATTTCTAGGCGATGATTGATGGAGGTTATGGAGGAGAGGGACGGCAGATAGCACTGACGGTTTATAAAACCGCTCCTGCGCCGACCATCTGTTCTCTACACACGTGAGTAGAGTAAGGTTCGGCCGCGTGCAAGAACCATAAACTACAGAAATCACCAACTACCAGATACCTGATGCATAGACCTTCTGGTAGATACATATGTACTATATGGCGAGCGCACATGTGGTACCCAAAATCACAGGTGAAACGCACTGTGGATGGTAGGTATATAGGTAGCTGGCATAACTAACTAGAATCTAGGTTACTTACTCAACAACATCAAGTACTTGTGTACTAACACCATACACAGCAGCTATGGAGGCGCTATGTCACAATTCTGCATAGGGAATGAAGTACCTTGACTAATCGTCATGTTCATACGAAAATATCTCGATGAGGGCTGAACGATCTGAGATGAAGAGTTTCTAGAAGACACAGCCCCTTTAATTGAGTCTGACCTGATTACAACCCCCCCCCCCCCCCCCCCCCCCCCCCCAATAAAAGAAAGTTTATTTATAAATTATTTAAACTTCGTTAGTAATGTAACTAAGATATTAAGTTAATTATATAAGTAAAGAAAAGAAGTCGG
>JAKJXP020000167.1:0-17492 GCA_022225965.2 Diatrype stigma | reverse complement strand
ACAGCCCATTTATTTGTGTCTGACCTGATTACAACCCCCCCCCCCCCCCCCGGCGCCCAATATTTCCTGTTAGGGGCGACGTCTTCCATTATCGGCTCTTTCATGGAGCTCATCGCAGTTTACCTTCTGATAAAACTTGTTCCTTTCTTGGATCATTTGCTGTTATGTGGGCTTAGCAAGCGGTAAGAACTAGGACTGCTAAAGTTCACGAACCTTGTTTGCTAGCCTAAAGACTATATCTTTCACGTAGGATCGGTCCCAATTGTAACCCCTTAGCGGTGAAAGTTGTGGCCAGGCGGGGGGGCCAAAGGTCCCCTCAAGTCGTCGTGGCCGTGATAACGTCCTCGTCGGAAGTGTGCGTCAGTCTGTTGTGATGTCAGCAACGACCCTTACCCTTCAATTTCCGAGCAAGCGGTTTATACTCTCCAGAGGAGCTCTGGGAAACTTACCTAACCGCAATTGTTCTTGTCTTTCTTTGGGTAATTGTGGTTGTCGAAGTTGATACCTACGCCTATGTCCTATTCGAAGGCATGTTCTAGTATACCTCCGAACACTTAAGTTGCGAAACTTCCGATCAACGCACCGTCTATCCAAAAAGCCCTTCTCCGTATGGTAAGGCTTGATCGATCTCAGGTAAGCCATCGACAGGAGCTCCTCCTCTTTGAAACAACGAAGGGGTAGACGCTCATAACTTAAGCTTCAACGGAACAGCAGACACCTTCATAGAGGCAGATGTATACATTAAGGATATTCGTACGAAGTGCATCCCCTGTAGTATTAAGTGTATCTCATGTGATAAGCACAAGAACATAGTTCGGATAAAACAGGGTTTAGGGCGTCTCGAAAAGATCAACCATATTTGTCCGACGACGTTGAAGTCAAATATCCACTCACGGATGAAACGAAGAGGGGCGTGAGCTTATAGAAACGGCTATTGCGCATTATCCCAACTCTAACAGGTAAACCGTTTATACCCCTGGACTAAAATACAAACGTGGACTCAGTTATATACTCATATTTTCATGTTCTCAAAGCTTGAGTATAAACTTAAATAGTTCAATGCTTCAAGGTACGTATATTTGGTGGATACATATTGCAAACAGGCGACGCGCAGTTCTGGGCTTCTAAGTATTTCCTTTTCGATCCAGCTTTGCAGCCGAAGCCGAGCAAGGTTTGGAGACTCTCAGGTCTGAAGTCTTGTTGGGATGGACGTAAGTGGAAGGGCCGATATTAGTGGTTCTGTATAGCTTCTGATAGGGCTCACCTATAAGCATGACCCCACGAATCATCCTGCATATGCCGATGCCGCATGGCGGCGCCGCCGGTTCTGGACTCAGGCGTCATGGTGGCCTCCCGATCGCGAAGATCGAGTTGCAGCCAATCGGGTGGCTAGCGCCTCATATCGTCATAGGGCCAATGTATGCCGTATCCGTGCCCCCTACCCTACCCCCCTGGGCGTCTTGGCGTTTTGGTCAACGGCGACAGCAACCCAAGATGAGAGATTGCCTGTCTGGCTTGCAGAGCGCCGCTGCATTGCCTTGGAAGCCAAGGGAGCCAGCCAAGGTAGCATCGGCTGGATTGGGCGGACAGCCCCTTATATCGCCTCTCCCACATCCACCATTACCAATATCACGCACTTCAGGCGTGCTATTTGCTTTTGCGCGGTAGGACACGGCTCGTTCGTCGATAGCAGGCGCTGGAGACAAGAAGGGAAGCTGCTTGCCACCCTTAGCAAGTTTGTGCTGGAAAGCCAAGACTTCAGAACCACTCTTCGCCCACACCAGCTGACCCGGGTACCGCAATCCTCAGTTGGATCAGGTGGCTGAGGAACCATTGTCCTCCCGAGCCCCGAGCCCGGCCGAGCCGGTATTGGGGTTCAGGTCAGCCCAACGATGCCATCAGCCTGCTCCCGGGTGGGTGTGTGTGCGCTGAGACCCGTCCGGCAATCATAGGCCCCGCAAACATAAGCATAACTCAATGTTGCGCATCGCTTGTTCGCCGATACCCTAGCCGAGTACGGCTCAAAGATGGCTGTGTGATTGGATATACGATGCTATATGGCGCCGCATTATAGGGGTTAGGGTTGAACGAACAAAATGCCTTGTCTCTGAGCAGTCAGCCACATCGAACTCCCTCTCCTGCCTATTCCAGTAGGGCTGCTCAGCCTAGTCGCTGACTTGGGAATCTCTGTCTCCTGTCATGACCAGGAGGCTTGAGATGGCTCGAAGCTTAAAAGTTGGGATTGTCGATTTGATAACCTGTCCAGGATGTAGATCCGGGCACTCTTCCGACTTCAGACCTCGATGCGGAGCACATGTGCTACCTAGGTTGGAGACAATATTCTATAGCGTACGAAAAGCAGTTCACGCAACCCACTTCCATGCAATGCACATGTTGTGCTACATATCTCGGGAAAAGTTGGCTTCCACCGCAGCAGTTCTTATCTATCTACGCATGTGAAGCCGTATGTGGGAGGCGTTCTTGACATGTTTTATCCTGTGTCACGCTTCTTCGAAGAGGCTTCCGTAGCCCCCTTGTCACGCTCCTGGCGCCAACATGTTCTCTGTGCCAAGTCTCGCGTCGTTGGCCATCTTGTGCCATCGATGCAGCTATGAGGATAATGGTACTCTCCTGCCTTATTCAGCACTCTTCGCCGTCACCCCCCCATTCCAACCCAGTCTCGCCCCCTACCGCCGAAGGGGAAGCTGTAAGAGTTGGAAGAAGCAAAAGGCTGTCGTGTGCTGACAGCTTCACTGGAGTCTTGCCTGTATAGCAACAATGAGGTACGTCGTCCACCCGTCCCATTACGCCATCTACGAAGACTCATGAGGTCTATATAAGACGAGGGAAGATCCCTCTTCATCCGGATATACATTTCTAGATCATCACAGACAGCCTCACCATATCCCTTGTCTACATACCTAATCATCAACCATGACCAGCCTCCGCCGCCTTGCCATCTTCATCGGGGCTCTGCTCCCTGCTACCTTCGCAGCCCCCGCGCCCATCGCTTCTAACTCTCACAAGAAGGAGATCATCCCTGGGAAGTACATCGTCACCCTCAAGGAAGGCATCTCCACCAAGGCCGTCGAGTCCCACTTGGCCTGGGTGAGCGACGTGCACAAGCGCAGCCTAAACCGCCGCGACACCATCGGTGTTGAGAAGACCTACGGCATCGGGAAGTTCTTCAATGGATACGCCGGCGAATTCGACGATGTTACGCTTAAGGAGATCAAGAACAACCCTGATGTAAGCAACCAGCTATCTAACTCACCAGCCAGCCCGAACCCCTCTCCTTTTCTTTCCTTTTTCTTTTTAAATTACATATATGTATATTCGGTCATATCTCCGATATTGGATTACTGATACTCATGTGCTACAACGACAGGTCCTCGACGTCGAGGAAGACCGGGTCATCTACCTTGACTTCACCCAGGAGTCTGCGCAGCAGCACGGGGAGTCCAAGCGGGCGCTGACGACGCAGACGGGAGCTACCTGGGGCCTCGGTACCGTCTCGCACAAGACGTCGGGCTCGACGTCGTACATCTACGACTCGACGGCGGGGCAGGGCAGCTACGCCTACATCGTCGACACGGGGATCCTGGACACGCACAGCGAGTTCGAAGGCCGGGCCAGCCTGGGCTACAACGCCGTGGGCGGCAGCACGGCCGACGCCGTGGGCCACGGCACGCACGTGGCGGGCACCATCGCGGGCAAGACGTACGGCGTGGCCAAGAAGGCGAACATCGTGGCCGTCAAGGTGTTTGCCGGGTCGTCGAGCGCGACCTCGATCATCATCGACGGCTTCAACTGGGCCTTTAACGACATCACCTCCAAGGGCCGGGCCAGCCGCGCCGTGGTCAGCGCCTCGCTGGGCGGCGGCTACTCGGCGTCGTTCAACAGCGTCGTGAAAGCCGGCTACAACGCGGGCGTGCTATCGGTCGTGGCGGCCGGCAACGACAACGCCGACGCGTCGGGCTACTCGCCGGCGTCGGAGACGACGGCCGTAACTGTAGGCGCCATCCAGTCCAACTGGGCGCGCTCGTCCTTCTCCAACTACGGCAGCGTGCTCGACATCTTCGCTCCGGGGACCGACGTCCTGTCGTCGTGGATCGGCAGCAACTCGGCCACCAACACCATCTCGGGCACGTCCATGGCCACCCCGCACGTCTCCGGCCTCGTCCTCTATCTGCAGGTCCTCGAGAACCTCAACACCCCCACGGCCGTGACCAGCCGCCTCCGCGCGCTCGCCACCGCCGGCAAGGTCACCAACGCCGGCAGCGGGTCCCCCAACTACATCCTATACAACGGCAACGGTGCTTAGAAGCCTGGCTAAATGCTCACATGTCCTGTCACTCATCAACATTGCCAACACCATTACCATCAACTTCACCGGGACAGTTGGGACTCAGAGTCGGAAGGATGACATCATGTAGGCTGCTTATCAAGGATGACCTCATCTATATACATAGGGTACCTACTTGGGTTTCTAAGGAGGTTTTACCCCGGGTGACTTTGCGATGGCCCCTCGGGGTGCTTGGATCAAGAATATAGACTTTTATTAGAGGACGCATCATATGAATATAGTGAGTGATATAACTTCAAGGCTTGTATAAGTCTGTTGTGGCCCGATCACGAGTGACCGCCACGCTGGACACATACCCCCTGGTTGCCCCTGACCTCACTATATAATGTTTTGGTTGCTGCTGAGCTTAAGAAAGGTGAAACCTCCCCACTGTCTTGCACTGGTACCCGACCAATGCTGCCTACTACCTACACAGGTAACTCAACCTTTTCGTTAGTACTACGTGACATAGTATAATATTTTCCGTATATACATAACAAACCTCGTACTTACTATTTCGGTCTTTAGTCTAGGCATCCAGTTTCACCATTACTATGTATGGCTCTAACTGTAAGTCTTGGTACAGCAATGAAAGGTAGCAATAGAGGAGCAAAAGTGTACTGTATTAATCAGGTATGGATTATGGACTGGCCGCATCAGCGGGCAGCCGCGGAGTATCAATCCCTCTCTGTTTACTGTGACACTGGCTACTAAAGTGTCAGGGCACCAGGTTCCTACCGAGATAGAAACTTAGCACGTGGAACCGCGGGTCTCTGCAGACAATTAGTCTAACTACTACGTAGGTACGCCTCCCGTTTGATCGGGATTACAGCACAGAACGGGCTGATGGATAAGTGGAAGCCCTAACCTCTCCACTAGAACCAGGTATAGAGACATCTTTGCAAGTACACGGGCCATATTAACATTCAGGCAAATACCGAAACCAGCAACGCATGCCACACTTAGAGTCACGCCCGACCGAGTTACTGGCACCTCCGCGGTCAGGGTTAGGGCTAGGTCCTAAGGGAGTTGCGGGGGCGGTTGGGACCTTTCTATTTCGGGTATACGACGTGATTATGATCTGTGGTATTATATTGGCAAGCCACATGGTCATGAGTTTCTCTTCTAGTGGGTGGTGGTAGGTGTTATCTGGTGGTGGTATTAGGTGGTACCGGTAGCATTGGGTACTGTAAAAAGGGGCTCAGTGTCAGGTGTGAGGGAATCGCCCAACTGCCCGTCTAACGTCTTTCAAAAGCTTAGTTAAAGTTAATTTTTGAAACTTAATCCGAACATCGCTTTTGGTAGTAGGGCTGAAATGACCAAGCCAGAAGTTGTGGTTGGCGGGCCGACCCGTTCAAACAACAAAGCTTAAATCGTCGACATACCCGCATGTATAGTAGTCCCAACGGCTGGAATATTACCTTGGGGGTGAACACCCTTGGGGGTAGGCTATACACAAACTGATTGGCATCTCAATATGTAGTAGTTTCTAATTCCCCAATGTAATCCGCTTCGTATAAGCATGTAGTTTGTTGATACTCTTTCTTTTGACCCAAATATCATGCTTCCTCGCTGTGTGGTTTGGGAGAATATATTCGGCCACAAAGATCGTGAAGGTGAAACGAAAATACGCGTAAACTTACCATTGACCCATATATACATATACCACCATGTCCATGAGGGTGACTTGAAGGGCTGTATCTCACTAATACCCACACGAGTGTTTTGTGACTGCTAGAGGGGTGTCGCCACGAGGCAAGGGTGATCTTTAGCCTATAGACACTCGAGGCCCCGGTCCCTCTACCGCACTATAGAAACTAGTTATGAGTTTCTCAGGGCTCCATCTAAGAGAGCTGAGGTAGTAGAACATAGTCAACCTTCGGAGATTACATAGCAGGGGAATAATGAATGGAACCTGGGCGTTGTACTGAGGCGCCCGGCTATACCCCCCTACGTTATTAGCAAGATTGTATCATCTTGTGACTCGTATATCGTAGTCAAACCATCTATACTCTTGAGTTTTCCTCAAGCTACACCCAGTGCCCGAGAACTCAGTACCCGAGTACACAGTTTTCTAACCTAGCTACGCGTGGTGTTCGAAACAATAGCCTCCGGGGAAGAATAGAATGTGCCCGATTCATGGACACACCGACACTAATGCCATATCGCCCAACTATGAGAGGTACGAATATACTCGGGGGAAATCTATATAAATAGCGTGCTCCTCCCACGGGATATTCCCGTCCGTTTCTGGCAGGAATCAGTTTCTCCATCATCTGGAGAGCAACGTTATTGCACAAGAGCATTCTCGCAACTTAGCCCCCTTGTCACCCATTCTATCTAACTTCACACAAACCATCCCTTTACCAGCTCCATACAAGACCAACTCATTATGGATGCTTTTGGGTCTGGCCAGGGGTCTCATCAAGGGTCTCAGCAACCTTCAGCCAACATGGGTGAACCACAGGGGCCCGACGGCATGTTCATGTCCCAACAAGTTTCTGGCTCAAATACATCCCAGCAACTTCGCAGGTCTGGCTGGTCTGACAGGTACCTGGACGAACTTGACCTTGGCGTCAATGAATTTACGCCATTTGGCACGATGTTACCCCCGCTGGGTGCCACTTTGAGTTTGGCCCAGCAAGCCCCCCTTGAGGGCCAGCAACCCCCTCCTGTTTTCCAGATGTCCCCTTCATCCATGCAGCTTTCACCCATGCAGCAGCAGCAGCAGCCTGCCGGTTTCAATATGGCACAGGTGTCTGCCCACCAACAGATGCAACAACAGCAAGCATATGGCCCTGCTGCGACACTGGTGCCCAACTACCAGTATAATATGTTCATGTCTGGACCACCCCTCGGCTATGATGTGTTCCAGGGATCTACCAATGCGCCCATGTGGCCACCACAACAGCGTCACTCCATGGCACAAGAACCAATGGCAAATTACTTTTCAGAGCCACTCTCGTGCGGAGGATCATACATGTCCCCGGATATGTCCCAGCAGAACACACTGCCAACCCAAGGGCCCTACATCCCGGCGCCGGAGCAGCCCAAGCCGCTCATCGACTTGTCACGGATTGTCATGTCAAAGACCCTTGGGCACTACGTAACACTGCCGCCGGCCGAACCGGGCCAAAACATCAAGCGCGGGTACTACACCATATACGGGGAACGACAATACGGCCATGTGTCTGACGCGGACTACGACCAGCTGCACTACTATAACGGGCGCGACCCCGAGATCCTGCCGCGCACCAGCAACAAGCCCAAGACGCTGGCCGAGATGTTGCAGGTCGACTGGAGGCCGACCGGCGACTTCGTCAGAGACGAGATCGAGCGGGACCTCGTGCGCGGGGCCCTGTTGCGGAAGGCTCTCAACGCAAGAGGCAGGGCGGAGAGGAAGGCGCAGCGCGCCGCTGCCGCCGCCGCCGCCGAAGCTGCTGCCGAAGCTGCTGCTACTGCTGCCTTGGAGCCGCTCTCATCCCCGTCCGGATCCGGGTCCGGGTTCGGGTCCGGGCCCGGCTTTCAGCCTGGCTTCGGGATGGGGTCTAACTTGGACTTCGGGTTCGGGTCTGTGCCTGCGCTTGGGTTTGAGCCCGGGTTCGGGCCTCAGCTTGCGCCCGCGCCCGCGCCCGCGCCCGCCCCCTCGGCTGCGCTCGCGCCCTCGCGGAAGCGCCAGCGCCAGCGCCATCGCCAGCGCCAGACTGCTCCTCCCCACGGAGGCGCGCCGTTGATGGCCGCTCAGGCATACTACCTGCCACCTGTGCCTCAGGAATACTAGTCACTGACTGTGCAGTGAGGAGGGGAGGAGAGAAGGGGAACATGAGAGGAGAGGAGGAGTGTGGTATATGATTATTCATTGCGTGCCTTTCATAGGTCCACGCGCAGCGGCATAGTGGTTTCTGGTTTCATTATTGGTCACTTGGACACTTGCTTGCATGAGAGCATCATTACCCAGCATTTGGACTTCCCGCATTGTTACACAGCGGTTGGTTGTCCGAGGTGAGGGAAAGGTCGGAGGGAGGGCTTTACACGTGGTTTTTGGACCATGGCTTCATTCTAGGCATTTCTCAGATTTGCCCATTTCCTAGATCTGTTCGTTTGTCAGTCACTAAAATCAAATTCATAAAAACCCTCGGTGATGACCTTGGTTAAGTGAATGCCAGTGAAGTTGATCCTTTATCAGCTGTAGATTCCAACTGGTATAACTGCACCTACAACAGTTGAACCGCCGACTAAAGACAAGTAAAAATCGTAAGTTCACCAACTTCTAGATCACCGCCGGCGACGAAGTCGTGTCAATGAAGAAGAACCCTTGTACGGAGGCCAAAGGTGTGAACAACTTAATCTATTGCACCAGTCCCCCTAATGTAGTAGCTTTACATTCATTCATTTACGCTATGCCGTGTATTCTAATAACATATACTTATATACGAGAACGAGATTGAGAAAATCACAGAATCGGCAGCAGACACGATTATGCAAGGTACTCGGAAGAAGACCAGTACCAGACACCCAGCCAGGATAACTCGGGCCAGGAATTCAGAGGGATGGCGGTGGGGGCAGTCTGCTGTTCTGTAGCCGGAGCTCTCCGCTTCATAATACTCTTGGCAATGGTTGGGCGTCGGGCTACTTAACGGTGGGAGTAGGTAGCTAGAACTGAAGGTTTTGTTTGAACTGTTAACTTTATAATTCGACTAATCGTTTGACTTCTAACGGTCTCGCTAAAACCGGATGGTACTTGGTACTCGAGCAACGGTCTATTGAACACAGTGAGTCTCCTAGGGTATGTGCTATAGATTTAGCTTTTTCTCGGCACGCAGGACATGCCCCCTAGACTCTCAGAGGCTGTATAACATGATTTATACCCGTCCCTCTTCTCTAAGGCTTGCCATAAATAAAACATGTGACTACCTAGTCTAGTCCGAAGGCACCAAGGTGTGCCTGAGTCTGCAGCAAATGTGTTCATCTGACGCTGACACCCGAAACGCCATCCTCCCTGATACTTTGTAAACACAATAGCCATTAGCTGCCCTCCGCCGATCCGGTGGGAATGGCTGTCGCCTCTGACACCAGCCTGGGGATGTAATGAGTGCACATCTTCGTGAGATGAAGCAGGAGGTAATCGGCAAGCCACAAACAAGTTAATGCGAAATGCGGAATCCTTGTGTGAAATGAGCCTAGGACTGTCATGATTGTTAGTCAAACGGAATAGCGTCCATCGTGTGAGGCTTCAAAACTCCGAGATGATTGATTGCTTTGGAAAAATTGATGTTTCCACTCACAATTGATATATAGCAAGAGTGGTCCATCACATGTGTCTGGGAAATCAGACACATCTCTTTAGGAAGTGCTTAAGTTTGGTGAATGTGCGTCCCCGATGCGGACACATCGTTGCACTATACGCCAACCTTACCCCCAGCGCAATAGGTACGGGACGAGTCAGGATTCGTGACACTCCTCATATATATGTATTGTGCGCATGGTGGCTATGTATCCTCCGACCAAAAGGTGAAATGCAGCGATATAGGACTCAGCTTAAGTGCCTATCGTCATCGGGGTATCTATTGAAAGCATCGTCATCGTTTTTGCCATAATCGTCGTCGTGAAGGCGGATTGGCGCGCCCAGTAAGAAAATCGCATGCTAACTATCCACGCAGAGGTAGTTCCATTCACTTCTTGGCCGTACCATCAGGGAAGAGCTCGCTCATGACCTTAGCCATGGTGATCCGCTGTTGGGGGTGGGGGACCAGCATCTGTGAAACGAGGAACTCGAGCTTGTCGCGGGGGTTTAGGCGGGCCTTGGCATCGTTGACTTCGCCTAGCCACTGTTGCATCTGCGTGATGGCCGATGTGGGCCCCCGATTCGGGGGATGGTGATGTTGCTTTGGGTTCTTGTTCAGATCCGCGATCATCCAGTACAGCTGCTTGGGGTGATCCTTGCGCCCGCGTGCATCGGGGAATGTGATCTTTCGCAGGACGTACAGCATGGTGACGCCGAGCGCCCAGACGTCCGAGGCGGCGCCGCGTAGCTTAGCACCGATATATTCCGGGGGTATATAATATGGCGTGCCCCCATTCGAGCCCGCATCTACGGTACGGGTCGACAGGCCAAAGTCGCAGAGGACAGCGCCACGGTTCCGCGAGTATAGGATGTTGGCCGGCTTGATGTCATTGTGAATCCTTTTCTTCTGGTGCACATAGTTCAGCGCGCCGGCGATGTCCCGGAGGATCCGGATGGCGTCCGTGCGGTCGCCGCGAAATGTGTCGTTGAGGGCGTCGCGCCAGACGCCGCGAGCGGCGAGGTCTTTGCCGTCGACGTGCTCCATATAGAGCGATAGATAGCGAGCGTCTCCGCCGTATAACTTCACGATGGACTCATGTTTCAAGTCTTCCTGGCTCTGATACTCTCGTAGCCAGACGTCGGCTTGCCGGATAACGTTCTTGTGGCTCTCCTGTGGCGGCCTGGAATCTGAATTGATGGCACGTGTTTTCAATACCTTGACGGTGATCAAGCCGTCCTGCACGTTAGAATGCTCTGCAGTGAAGACGGAGGAGGCGACAGTCGTTGCGATTTGATCACGCTTCGTCAACTGGTATTGGTCGATTTCACACCCACCAGGCACGGATGCCGTCTCGTCCTTTTCAATCTGCAGGAGTGCATGGCCATTGGGGATAGCGACCTCTTTCGTCTTAGCAGCATTGGGTAGAGGGAAGACCAGCGACTCATCCTTTGGTCCTAAGAAGATAATGACGCCATCCTTGTTCTTCTCTTGAGGATCATCTACCCGAAGTTTCTTGCTGTTATTGTCGTCGGGTCCTCCATCACTGCTAGGCGACAGGGAGCGTTTCATGGATGAATTCAGAACATCGTCACTGCCGATGAATGAAGACTCTGGGCTAACACCGGGGATCTTGCGAATGACTGGCCGTTTCTCCAGAATTCTGAAGTCAAGAACCGGGGTGCCGGAGACACTAATTCGCCAGGTACCCGGCAACAACTCCTTGGTGTTTGCCGGCACTATCTCTTGATCAAAGTTCGCGCCACCCGGGCCTGGATGGGATATCCTGGCAAGCGTAATGGGAACATCCGACTTGTTCAATAAAATAAGGCTATCGCTGGCTGGATCGTAGTAGAGTTCGCACCATATGGGCGGACGGACCTCGGATTCCGCATTCTCTCCTGGTATTCTAATGGAGAAGTTGATATCCTTTGAAGTCTGAGTCACGGCTAGGACTCTAGTTTTAGGCCGCTGGGGGTCGGCGACCTCGGCACGCAATGCCAGCCATTGGAGGTTGTCATTGCCTGGGCTCACTGAGCGACTCCTAGTCAATGGTCGCACTAATATCCGTATGCCTTGCTGATGGTAGTCTTCATCGATGACGAGATCGTCCAGTGGCACAGTGTCATGGTGAGCCTCGTCAAAATCCTCTACGTGAACAGAATTGTGGAGCCTGGAATTGAGCTCCTCGGCCGTGAAAGGCTCCGTCCTCTCCTCGGAGGGGTAGTAGACCTCGGCGGTCATTGTGGAATCAGGAACAGTGTCTAAAGTGTATATGGTCTAGACAGTAGATGGCAGTGATAGCTTTGGAAATGCACGTATAGCTCATAAAACGCTGGAGAAGTGAAATCAGGAAGAAAAAAAAAGAAAAACGGAAATGAGGTTCGCTGGAACAGGTGCGGAAAGTCTGCGAAGTTATTACGAAGAGGCCATTATTGTAATGGGCAGAGAGGTGAGATACCGTCAGATGTTACGGGCACAGCAGCGCTGGTGCTGGTGAGCTGTCCTTGGGACCTTGGGACCTGTCCTTCTAAAACTAAGCCCTAGAACGAGAGAGTCATAGAGCCGATCAGAAAGCGACGCTTGTACGGCTGACCTACATAGATAAACCCTAAGTCTTTTGAACCCCGGGCGGGTGCCTATTTTAGTTGAGGCTGAACTGGAGCACTGTTTCCTGGACGGTGCTGTAAGTGAGGTTTGTATAGTCTTACTACAGTGCCACTCGATGAAGCACGAGACTGTGTATTGCGATCCAATAGCAACAGGAGGGCGCTTCAGGGTGTTTGGCCTGTGTCAAGTGACGTGAGTCCTGACTTTCTTCGATCCTCTGGAGGATCATTGAGCCCTAGATTGCTAGGTATGAAGATCGTCAGATTGTGTGGCTCTGTGGCTGTGTGGCTCTGCAGTGAGCGGTACCTAGGTAAGGTAGCAAGTGTGCGGTGGCTTCGTGCAGGAAGCTGCTGCTGAGCCAAGTGAACATATAACCTGTCCTGTCTAGGCAGACCGCAGACCGCAGACCGCAAACTGCAGAGTATCCGGCGGTAGGCAGGCAGCCTGGCAACCCCTAGGCAGCTTGAGGGCCAGCATGACAGTGGCGGGTGCGGTTGTGTCTCTCATGAGAACTTGCGCAAGCTCGTGATGCTCGCCCGCCGTGACGCCAAAAGCTGTTGGCTGACGATTACGGCAAGGTCTGACACTGCCTGCATCGCCCGGCCGCTGAGCCTTCGTCGTTATTCGCTAGAATCACATCGATCGACCCGGGTGGACGACTGTTTTTGGAAGTTGATTGGGGGGTGGGTTTCTGCCTCACACGCCTGATTGGCAGGAGGTAACTAACCACTGAGGCATGGAGGGGTCCGATACGGAGCCTGGAGAGCTGAGAACTACCTACTCTTACACCCAGCTATTCGTCTGCACACTCCCCCACCCTCCGTGTTATGCAGCCTGGATTTGAGGTTCGCAAAGTTGATTCTGGATGCGATCCCATTCAGTCAGCCCAACTTGATGGATCACACTGCCATAATCGTCAGAATGGCAATTGTAATAACAGCCGACGGAAAATGTTCTTATATATGACTTGGAGACGTTGTTACTGCATGTCACAGCCTGGGTACCATACCCGAATGCTAGGTACCTGAGCGATGTATACTTCGTGGGTGTTATGTGTTAGAATAGTGACAACACTTGGAACTTCCTAGGAACAGAAGTTTGTTTGAACACCTCTGTACATATATGGCTGCCTACAGTAGGAAGCCACACAAGTGCAACAAACTGCAAACCAAAGGGCCAGAGGGACAGAGGGCCTGAGGGTGTGTCATCATGCGTACATTCCAGATTGCCCGAGGTGTCCCGTCTTGTCTGGCCATCTTCAATTGTCTGACAGTGACTTCCTACCTAGGTAGAAAGTTATGGGATGGAAGTAAATGCATGTGGAACCCTCCTATGGATTGATTGGTCAACTGGCTGCACTCGGAGGGGCTGGTGTGGAAGCAGCCTAGCGCCAGGGCGTGCATCTAAATCGGATGGAAATGTCATGACCCAATGCGATTGGTTGCTGCTGCATCAGACGGGTAGGAGTGGAGCGCAGAAGTGGAGAAGGTGACACCAACAATCCGTGCCACCCCTGCTCTGCTTGCCAGTTGTTGCCTTATTGCCTGAATTCAGATTTTGGCGGACAATGGTATCCCCAGTGCCACCCAACTCTCATCAGCGCTCTAAATCCCGGTCAATCTGTCGTCTGTCTCCCTTTCCCTTCATACAGAATCATACAGGACAGAATATCGTCGTCGCCCCTTCCCCCATCTCCCTCGTAAAAGACACCGAAGTCGAACAAAACTGAAGCCCTGCAACGATTGATCTGACCATCCTGAATATTCTGCGTGTATACATACATCCAGCCTAACTATCTTCCCCCAAATTGGGCTCTCCCCAAACCGGGCCCTGACAATATCTGGTACCGCTACAGTCACCAAACCGTTAGCGATCAGATTCATTCACCAGTTTTTGCTACCTCAAGATGCACCACCACATCAATCGTGTCTAGATGGCTTTTAGACCCGAAACAGCACCTGACGAGACCCAACGAAACGATACCCGCACTCAGAATAAAAATACGTTTACTCCCTGCACACTTACTTTCACTTGTACACAGCAACAATCTATTTCCGTTTTATGTTTTTCAGCGAAGGCGTTCGGGACAGGTAACGGAATAAACATAGGCGCAGGCTCCGGTTCAGGAACAGGCGTTAGCAACGGTGAAGGCACTATCATCGCTTAGAGGAACCTAGGGCGCGAGCACACATCGGGGCATAGGTATAATAGAATGGATGAGGACCCTGGTATGCAATGGCCTGCTTGGAAATTTGGTATGAAGAGAGATGAACTCTTCACAACGCTACACGACCAGTACAACACGATCCCCTCGGCGATTCAAGACGCCGAGGCCTTTCATCACGATGTCTACGAGATTTCCAATGTCGCTACTAGTACCCCCGAGTTCCATCGTCTTCTCGCCGACCGCAAGGAACAACGCATTCGCGAGCTCAACAGCACTTTAGAGTCCGCTTCTCTCGAGATCATCTCCAACCCATCTCTTATCGGGACCCAGCAATGGCAATACGCCGTCCAGCTATTTCGGACCAGGTCACTCGACTCACTCGTGAGATATTTCGTGTCGTATATCCCTGAAGACCACCCGTGGCACCATTGCAGTAGCTCGACGTCAACGGAGGACTCTGTGGATGATTCTATCCCCACTGCGTTCATTGGCAGCGATGATCCGCAGTGCGGAATCAAACACGAGCCCATCGCTATGTCGTCTATCCCGGCAAGCCATTTTCCTCCCTCGCCTAGGTCGATGACAATGTGTTCCGATGAGTTTTCTGCTGTTTCCCCCACGGACGACGATGCTCACCATGGCTTCACTTTGACGCCGGCTCGTACCTTGTCGTTCTCGGAGCCCGAGACAGATCTCATGGCGTTCTCTGGCACTTTGCCGCAAGATGATCATGATGACGACATGTCTCAATCCGACGAGCCGGACACTCCGACTACGTCGATTTCGGATTTCTCAGAGACGCGGTCACTGCCCGAGTACCCATCCAAGGATGAGATTGACGATGAGTTCACCACACCTGCAGCGTGTGGTGATTCTGAGGAGACGGAGGATGGCATGGCATCGGATACCCCAACACCAAGGAATGAAGACTTTTCAGATTCCTACGTCAACGCGAACGCGAGATCATCTTCAGCAAGCAAGCATGGATCCACACCACTGTACACGCATGTACTTCACGAATACGCACGAACATCACGAAAATACCGTTGCGATGGAAACCAGGCGGTTTCAACCAGGCGGAGGAGTCCAGAGCTTGGGCGAGTGCAGAAGCTATCGCCAGATCCCACGCGGAGTAGACCTAAGGGCCTTGTACATATGTCACGATCACACAGTAGATACCCGTAATTTCGTGGAGTTATCATTTGCTTTCAATTGGAGTTCTAGGGTTTTTATTCAATATTTCCCACATTTCCTCATTCGGCCATATATGAAGCTATCGCCATGTCACTACCTGCTAACTTGATCCAGATCATCTTGAACCACGTTGGCTCCATATATAACGGCTTAACCCGATATGTTTGTACTTGTCTAGTCATGCAGAATATGCTCCAATTCATTGATACGATTGCTAATATAATGGGGCCAGTCATGTCGACGACTATTGATGCGAGGACATATACACTGCCACGATAACGTCGCCCGTGAGTATCGGGGTTTTTACCCAAATTGAAATATGATTGGTCGACGCCGAATGCTATATCTCGAAGTCGAGTAGGACATGTTCCAATAATGGCACCCACGGCGAACAAGACATCGACCGTAGAGTTAAGGCTGCCTGGTAAGTTCTCTCTTCCAATGAAGAAGCCAAAGGTAGGTTTAGATGCCTGGCGGGGTACGGATGTGTCACTCCATCGTGCTACTCACATTCAGACATTCATCGGCAAGTTATAAGTCCTAGGTATATGATGCGCCAAGCGGGAGACGAGCAAACAACAGGCTACCGTAATGTAGCAGTCCGGTATATGAAATTACATTACAACATCACATTTTAATATATGCCCACGTATTTAGTACAGCACCGGATAAATCCATACTCTTGTGCCTTGTCCATCTCTCTGTTGACGTCCAGACACCCTCATACCATGGTTCTTTCTTTTCTCTACCGCCCAACCGAGCTTTACCTCTATCTCCATCTTTACCATCATCACCATTGCCGAACCAAGCGAAGAGCAGCTTCGAATTGTCCCTCAGGTACGGCGGCGGCGAGGACTCCTCATCCTCCCCACCTCCTAGGTCCTACCCATCCCCCGCCTCCTCTACGTCGACCACAGATCCACGGCGAAGGACTGGACCGACGCCGATGTCGACGAGGCCGACCACCCCAGTATGCTAGTGATGTCCCACGTGTTCTCGTCGTCGAGCAGCACGTTGCCGCTCGACAGGTCGCCGTGCGCCAGCACCTTGGCCCCCAGTGGCCCGAACAGGAACGGGGAGGAAGCGCCGCACCAGCGCGATGCGCTTGCGTGCTTTCTTGGCTGCTTGTGCGGCTGGTAGCGATGCCGCCCCCGTGCTATGGACTGCGGGTTGCGGTAGGAGCGGGCGTGGTATATGTGATGAAAAAAATCAACAATTATCGATGTCGTGCAGTGGAGTTAGGTAGTCGATATTGGTTGTTAGTTGGTCGGTGAAAACCGAGAGCCGGTGGTGGGGGGTTTGTTGTCTGTGTATGCGTGTATGTGTGCGCGCTGTATGAATACGCGGGCATAATAATGGCGTGAATAAGGTTTTAGTACCTGTCTTGCCAAAGACTTGACCAGCGTAGTGCGCCTCGTGATGGCCCTCTTCTTGGAGAGCTGGGCCTCCTGGCTGGCCAGGGACCTGAAGTCCCGGCCGGGCAAGTACGACATCTTGTAGACCACGAGGGACTGGAGCTTAGAGCCTCCCCTTAGGGAGCCATAAGGGGCCGCATCGGGCGCGAGAACCGCCGTGGATCGCTTTCGCCAGCCGCAGGGTCTCCGGGTCGAACCGGTCGGCCTCGAAGCGGAAGGAGATGACGTATTTCGGCGCGGTGGGCGTCCCGACGAACGTGTAGCCCAGCGGGCCTTGATGCTCTACCGGCGCAATTGCGTAGCCATCCCCGAGAATGGTCTTAGCTACGGCCTCGCATTCCTGGTATCTTTTCGTGTCGGTTCTGCCGATGGCGAGCTCATCGAATTTATCAGCCCTGGACATTCTGCGCGTTGTTTTTTTTTTTTTTTTTTTTTTTTTTGGGGTTGGGGGGGGGGGGGGGGGGGGGGGGGGGGGGGGG
>JAKJXP020000166.1:12786-64083 GCA_022225965.2 Diatrype stigma | reverse complement strand
AACCCCTATAGCCACGTAAGCTCGTAATTATATAATTACGTTATTATACGGTCTAGAAGGTGCTGGAATCTTCCGTAGCCAGTAGGAATTTGTCCCTTTTTCCAGCTAATCCTAGAGCTCCCCTTAAGGGTTATATGGGTTAATTTTAACTCATATGAGCCTTAACTGTATGGATTAGCTTGTATAAGCCTTATTAGAGTATAAAGTTAGAAATGCTGTATATATGCCCCTTAAGGGAATAAATCAATGGTTCGTTAATAACTACATCCACTGTATTATAGTGGTTCGGCCGCTGTAGAGCTCCTTTTTAGCTGACCTACGTCCACTAATTCTGTTATATATTTAACCGTATTGTAGGTTATTTGTTGTTTTGTTTTCTTTATTTGGGCCGGCTTGCCCTGAAACAGGAAAACCTGTATATAAGGAAAAAGCCTGTTCCATTATTAGGTGATAAAACCGGTTAAAAATCACCTGTTTAATTTGTTCCTTTTTCTGTATTTTCTGTATTTTATGTATAATTTAAGCAGTAAAAAACCTATTATTAGGAAAAGAAGCTGCTTATTATATATACAGTAAAAACCTATTTAAGGAAAAATAACCTGTATATTTATATATATATAGTAGGAAAAACCTTTATAGGAATAAAACCACTGTTATATGCTAATTATATTAGCCATTTTAATAAGCTTATCTAGAATTGCTTTCGAAACTGGCTTTGTTAATATATTAGCTAACTGTTCGGCTATATTTATATAATATAATTCAGCCTGTTTATTATTAATAACCTCCTTATTATAATAATAAGTTATATCGATGTGCTTTGTTCTTTTGTGAAATTCCGGATTTTTAGCCAGCTTTTGGGCACCGTTATTATCTATAAAAACCTTCGGTGGCTGGTCCGTATAACCTAAATTTAAAATTTTATTTAAGTATTTAAACATGCTGCCCAAATATACAGCTTCTTTTAAAGCTTCCCTTAAAGCCATATATTCGGCTTTACAACTACTTATAGCTACTGATTTTTAAAATTAGGAAATCCAGCTTATAGGATTAAAATTTCCTTTGGCTGCCAAACTGGTTATATACCCACTAGTGGATTTTCTTTCCATTAAAGAATTTCCCTAGTCTAAATCAGTATAAGCTTGTAGCTTTAAATTTCCTAAACAGTTATAAACTAACCCTAAATCAGGAAATTTTAATAAATAACCCCAAATTTTATTTAGCTCTTTAAAGTGCTTTGAACTTGGATTTGCCATAAATCTGGCACACGTATAAACAGCGTACGTTATATCAAGTCTGGTTTTTAAAGCTAGGTATAATAAAAAACCTATTTGCTTTTAATAGGAATTTATATCCTCTTTGGAAGCAATAGATTTATTTTTATCCAGCTTTATACCAGGAGTAAAAGGGGTATTTTCTGGCTTGATTTCCGGATTATTTCGTATATTATACTTTTCGAACAGCTTTTCCGTATACCTTTTCTGGCTTATACGGATTTCTTTCTTTTCGTAATTTATTTTTATATCGTTACCTAAATAAGTAGTTACTGGTCCGATTTTATCCAGTTTAACGGATTTTAATAATTCACCCGCCAGCTTATCAATGGCTACTTTCGACGGATTTATTATTAATAAATCGTCGACGTAGCAAATTATTACTGTATTTATTTAAGGGTTAATAAATACACCCTCGTCGTACGGGAATACTTTAAATCCCAGCTTTATTAATACGTTAACTAGGAATTTATACCAAAGCCTAAGTAACTGCTTTAAGCCATATAAGGCTTTATTTAATTTAGCCACCTTTATATTTCTTTCGGCTTCTATATATAAGCCTTTCGGAAGTTTAATATAAATTTCCGTATCGATATCCGAATAAACAAAGGCATTTTAAACGTCGTATTGTATAATAGGCCAGCCTTTATTTACGGCTATAATTAACAGCAAGTGCCAGGTTTCTGGTCTGGCTGTAATGGAAAAAGTTTCCAAATAATCTACCCCTAATTGTTAATTATAACCCTATACGATAAAACGGGCTTTAAATCTTTCCGTTTTATCGGTATTAATTATCCAGTTGGGTTTAATAAAATTGGAGTCTGTAATAGGCTTGGCTTTAAATAACCACCGGCTACCTATTATATTTTTATTTTTAGGAATAGGTATAACAGTATATGTATTCTGTTTTTCTAATTCCTCGATTTCAGCCTTGCAGGCTTTAAACCAGGAATTCCGGTTTATACTAGCCATGGCTTGCTTATAGGTAACGGGTTCGGTTATAAAAGCTGATAAAATAAAGTCAGCTTTTTCTGTTTTATTTATACTTAACAGTTGGTTTGCCAGCAACGTATCTTCGACGGTATATAATAAATTATCCGTATTTACTTCTATACAGTCCCGTACGGGCTCCGTAGGGCCGGAATTCGTAAGGGATGCCGGTGGATTTGTTCGAATCCTTTTATTATTACCGGCAGTTAAATTGCTGCTGGCCGGTCTTTTATTTCTTGCAACAGAATTACCCTGAAGGGAATTACCCTGGTTTTCTTTATTAGCTGCTGCAGCCGTTGCCGCTCTAATGGCATACCTACGGCCTTCAGTAGCCCTGTAATCGAAATTATCAGCTGTATTAGGTAATACCGGCTGCTCCCCCCTATTTTGATTATGGGGGTATATGGGATTATTTCCTATAGGGTAATTTTCCTGGGAGCTTCTTTAAAAGCTTCCTAAGCTTCCCAAGCCGTTTTTTTCTATATCAGAGGCTTCGGACGTCCCGGATAGGTTGTACGGGCCGGTGGCCCTCCTTTCCGTATATAAATCCAGCTCGTTGCCAGCTGTTTTGGAAGGCGTTGGGCCTCCCTGACCGGCTGCTAACGGCTATTGGTCCCGAATAAAGTGATTTTCGAGAATATTAACGTCCCTAGCCCATACGGCCTTTTTGGATTTCAAATCCCAGATTTTGTAATGGTTATTTTCCGTACCGTAGCCTATTAATACCCCTTTTTCTATACGGGGGTCCAGCTTTTGACGGTATTTATTTGTATTATAATACACTATAAAGCCCTAGGTCTTTATATGTGCAGTATATGGCTTATAGCCGTAATATAATTCGAACGGTTGTTTATATCCAAGTAATTTGTGAAATGTACGGTTATATTAATATACCGCGGCTAATAAGGCTTCACCCCATAAATAATTTGGCAGGCCGAAGGAAATCAAAAAACTTCGGACTTTATTTAACAGCGTTAAATTTATCCTTTCTATAAGCCTATTGGGCTCCTTTATATAAGCAGGAATTATATAATGGATAATACCGTATTTCTGTAAATAAATTTCGAAACGGTCATTAATATATTCCGTGCCATTATTAGTAAATAATTGTTTTATTTTCTAATTCGTTTAATTTTCGGCCTGTAGCTTATATGCTTGGAAAGCTTCGAAAGCTTTCGTTTTCGAAGTTAATAATTTAATTTCCAAATATCTGGTTTTCTTATCCAAAAAGGTAATATAATATTTATATTTATTATATATAACCGGGAATGGCCCTCCTAAATCACTATGGACTCATTCGAAAATATTATACTTCTTATTATTTAAGAAGGTCTTATTTATTTTTCTATTATCCTTAGCCTGGCAGCAGATTTCACACTTCCAGTCCTTAAATTTTAATAAATCCTACTTGGGGATTTTGATATTATTTAATACTAGAAATTCTGCTAACGGCTTTAAAGATATATAACCCATTCTGTTATGCCAGGTTATTAACTGATTCTTCGGAATTTTTTCCGATATAGTCAGTATATCGTACGAGCCGTATTTATTTTCCTTTACCTTAAAAGGTATATAATACAGCCCATTTTTCTAATATCCCTGGGTAATCAGTTTCCGGGTCTCTTTATTATATAATTGGATACTGTTATTATTTATTAAGATATAATAACCTTTTAATTTACTAATGAATAATAGATTTATTCCTAATTCCGGAATATAATATACCTGCTTTATTATATAATATTCTTCCGAATTTATATACTTTAATCTAAATTCCCTTACCCCTTTTACTATAAGGGATTTTGCTTATTCCCATTTCACTGTTTTATGCGCTGGTTAAAGGTTAAATAGATATTTTTTATTAGCTACAATAAAAAGCGTTACGCCGCTATTAATTATTAATTCTATTATACCCAGCCCATTAAACTTCCCAGACTTCAAATAATTTCAGGCTCGTCTATATTCATTCCTTTCGGAGTAGGAGGAAATAAGGGGTCCAGATCAGTTAAATCCTGGTTTAGCTGATTTATTTCTACGGACGTCGATTCTTCGGTTATTGTATTAACCTGATTTTCTTCGTCGTCTGTATCGATTAGGGCCCCTAGCAGTTCTTCCTGCTTTTTCTCTCGTTCCTTCCGCTTCGAGGGTTTATTATTTTCCTCCGGTTTTTTTTCCGGCCGTTTATTTTTGGGGCCGGTTTTCGGGCCGGACTTTTTTACCCGATTATTCTGCCGGTCCTTCTAGCTTTTCGGAGCCTTGTTGGGGTGCAGAAAATAACAGTCTTTTTCCTGGTGGCCAGGAATTTTGCAATGGCCGCAATACGGCTGCTGCTTCTTTTTCCAACTGTTTTTTCCTTTTAACAGGAAAATCTGCCCCTTTTTTTCTAGGCCCCTAGATTTATCCAATAGGAAAGAAAATAAGGTATCGGAAGTGACGGCGTTGGAGTCCTGCCGGAGGGATTATGTAATATTTTGAACGAAGGGTTTATATGCCTTCGGTAAGGAATTTAATACTTACGCTATAATTACCTTATCCGGCAATTCCAGGTCGTTAACCTTTAATTCGTTTATTATAAACCGTAATTTATTCAGATAGGCCTCCATGGAATCGAAATCTTTTACCGAAGAATTAAAGAATTCCTTTAATAAAAGAAATTCGGTTATAAAGCCGGACGGTTTGTATTGTTTTTCTAGGACTGTTTAAGCTTTTTTGCAGCTTGTAATGGATTTTATATAAATTAAGGAACCTTTATTACAAAGCAACTGAATAATAGCTAAGGCTTTATTATTATCCGTTTGCGTTAAGCTTTTTCCAACGGATTCGGTTAGGGCTTTATTTAGGCCGTCCCGAATTAAATGAGCCTTAGTTTTAATGGCCCAGATTTCGTAATTTTCTGAACCTTTAAGGGAAACAAAGCGGCTATTAGCAAGGCTGTTGGCCATTATTGGTTAAAAAGAATTTCTATTTCGACGGAAAGTGATGGTAGGATTAAACCGTATTAAAATCAGAAAGTAAACTTTTTGACGGTTCGAATGGTGTAAAAAGTTCTGAAATCGGACGGCTAATTGTTGAGATATAGCCGAGTATTAGTCGGGAGAAAATGGTAATAGATGGGTAATTATCTTCCTAGTAACAGAAAGATTTTTCTTTCGACGAATAATAAAAATAGAAAGAAACTGTCTTAAAATCTAAATATAAAATTCAAGAGGATTCGAATGATAAAGGTTTCGACCTAATCGGTTAAGGTTTGGTCGAGATAGGGGGGGGGTATCCGTTGTTTAAGGTATAAATTATCTGGCTTCCAGATATTCTTTTTTGTATTAATTTTTATTTCGCTGGTAAGTAACGATATTGGAAAACCCCTTTAGAATTCAATTATTCAAATATTAAGGTTTCCGGGAGTAAAGAAATTTCCCGATTTGGTTTAGTATGGACCGAAATATAAAGTAATAAAGGTTATGTGGAAAAAAGAGGAAAATATTGTTGTTTTCCTTTAAGGTAGGTCTTTTCGGAAAACCGTAAGGAGCTTCTGATGGCTGTTTCTGTATTCGGGGATATATATAATGGGTACTATAACTTCTATAAGGCGCTAAAGCTTAAGTGATATAGGTAATTTTTCAGGAGGTGGTCTTTTGTATTTAAGTGCTAAAATGGGTACTAGCCGGAGCTTATAACTTATAAGATCTAAGCAGTGAAAGGATTTTAGCTGTATAAGGTAAGCAAAAGAGTATAAGGATTTCACTGTAAATACTATATATGGACAAGTCTGTATGTACGATTTTTCGTAATTCTATTCATTATATTACAGCTATTTATAAGCGGCAGGCACTTATATTTATACTGGATAAGCCGCTGTAAGTATTAGGCTTATAAGGAGTTATGGAAGGTTATGAAAGGTTATAGAATTTTCTGGATAGGGGGACGGGCCCCCCTATTCCCCAGCAGCTGTTTCCTTTTAGGCTTAGTATGTTTTTGCCCAGGGGCAGAACCCCTATAGCCACGTAAGCTCGTAATTATATAATTACGTTATTATACGGTCTAGAAGGTGCTGGAATCTTCCGTAGCCAGTAGGAATTTGTCCCTTTTTCCAGCTAATCCTAGAAGCTTCTCAACCGTTTGGCTGGTCATTGCCGTCCTTTACCCCCTTTCCTTTCCCTTTGCCATCCTCCTCCGCCTTCTCTTTTCGTTTCTGCACGACATCCCAGTTGTAGACCCGCGCCACAGCCACCTCCATAGTCTAGATGCACCATATGACATTAGCCCCGCTCCTGTTTTGAAGTCCCGCGGGCCACCGGTTGAGTGATTGATGCCATGGCATGGCACGGCATGGAACAAGACGTGATTGGTGACATCAGCGAAACAAAAACAAAAACAGCCTAGTGGCAGCTTACCGTTATCTGTTCCCGCAAGAAATCCAAATCCTCCTCGCAGTTCTCGTAGCTCTGTTTCGCGGCTGCCAGCTTTGTCGTCAGGAGAGTCTCCGCCTCGTCGACCGGGTACGACAACATGACATTTGCCTACTCGTCGTTCGTTCGTTTAGCACTCTACGCTCTGCAGTTCCACCCCCCGCATACCCACATAGCCCGCATCACACAGGGGCTTTTTTGTATGGGTGAGGAAGTGATATCATATCTGAGAACATACCCCGAGCCACAAGTAGACCTCGTCGGTTGGTGGTATAGAGGCTTTGGCATACAGTGTGTCGTTGAGCTCGAACGTCGTATCGATGGGATCGGTCTCTCCCTGTCGCATCCATCTCCCTGTCAGCCTGCACCCGGACCTCTACCAGCGCGTCGTCCAGGACCTGCATCGGGAGGGAGCATCATACGCTTCTCGTCTTCAGGAACCGGACTGTATCCAGGGTCTTCTGGATGTCGGGCATCTTGTCCTTCAACCCGGCAACTCGGCGCTGGAGGTTGAGCTCCATGAATTGGTATTTCCTGTTTCGTTTGTAGGTTGTATGGTCAGTATGCCGATCCCGACCCCGCGTATACTGCAACCCGACTTTGTTTCTCCCCTGTCTCCCCTTCTCCCCCCTCAGGCTTGAGACATGAAGCAGAGCAAGGGGGGTCTGCAGGCTCATGTGGCACGTACGAAATCATCTCCTGGAAGCTGCGCAGCGTCGACTCGACCTCTTCCCGTGACGAAACATAGTCCTCGACTTTATCGACGAAAGGCGCCTTCGGGATGCCTCTAGGGTTCGCATCTGCCGCATCTTTCCTGCACTCACGGGGTTCATTCGGTTAGCGAAGACAGAGAGACAGCAGCGAGGATTGGAGCGGCATAAGAGGGGGACGCTGGGATCCTGAAAAGGGAAATGAAAATATTCGTACCCGGTAGCGGCCGCTTCCTTCCCTTTACTTGCCATAGCTGGATGCGCCCACCTGAGGCGAGGATCGGAAGGTCGAGTGCAGCCGGGAACTAAACAAGACAAGATTCCAAGAAACGGAACCTTAAGTAAGTATGAATGAAGTTCGCGAACGACGTATGTAGGTATGTAGGTATGTAGGTAGTAGGAGGTACTGGTATGCAGCCTCGAAAGCGGGAAGCTCTCCAAGCTGACAATTTAGTTACCTACCAGTTAACGATGTACATAAGTTAGCAGTCAGCAGTTAGCAGTTAGTTAGGCGGGGTTGCTCACCTAGGTGAAGGTGGGGCACAGCCAGAACAGCGCAGAAGCTGCCAGGATTGGTTCTAACTACCTACCTCTATGTATGTACGTACATACACACGTACGTATCTACATAGTAGCTGTGTCTGCGCCCACCTGGTCATCTCGTCACCCTGTTCGCAGAGGGTCCAGGGAGGCACGAGGACATGCAGTGTAACGAGCAGCTCTGGGCATCTTGGAACCTGGAATTATGAATGTGTATGTGTGTGTATGTGTATATGTGTATACCTAGGTATGTATGTGTGCACATATGTATATATTATATATATTGTATGTAGTATGTAGGTATGTAGCCGTCGTAACTATCGCGTTATTAACCGCTAGACTTCATTCCATGGCACGCTGAGAGCAGTGGTAGCCTCGAAGGTAAATTCTATAGGCATAGGGGGTTTTATGGCCAATATTATGAGACTCAATATTGTGTGCTTCCAGATTCACGATACCCCCCGTAAATCATTGGTTAACTCCAAGTAGGCTCAGCTCGTCGACTGTGAGCCTATGAGCTTATATGCATCCTTCGTAAGGTGAATCCTTCGCAAGGTAGATTTATGTATGCACACCTCCACTCTTGCTGCGCCGTATGCTGTAACCCGTTGAGTATGGGGTTGAGTATGGGAGGCTAATACCTTCACAGACAGACGTCAGACGCAGTTGGCACTAATTACTAAGCTTGTTGACGCCAACTTGAACCTTGATGGTTGCAGGTGTTGCCATGACCTTGATGGCTCCTTTCCCCATCATTCATTCGTAAGTATAACCACCGGCCGCCTGCTCAGGTCGGTCCTGGTTTTCCTCCTGTCTCTTATGTATTCACATATATATACCAGACAATTGTTGCCAGACAGTTCTTATCATACCACGTATCTTCATTCCTCTATCTGATCCTAGTCTATTGTATATGTGCGCCCATCATTCATCGTCAACAATCCTACTTGAAAATGGACCGACCAAAAAGGAGAAGTATAGACCTAATGAACCCATTCTGGCCTGCAATCTATTAACCCAAGCGCCTGCTTTGTGTATCCAACCTTCCTTTCTTCTCTAGTGCTTGCCGAAGTTTTCGTTGACCAGGACGTAGCGGTAACGGGCCTTGCCTTCCTCCATGTCGATGATGGCCTGGTTGGCGTCCTTAAGCGGGCGCTCCTGGATCCAAGGCTGAATCTTCTTCTCGGCGGCCAGCGCCAACATCTCCCTGATTTCCGAGGGAGCACCGATCAAGCTGCCGCCGACCTTGATGCCCTTGAGGAGCAGCTGGAAGGCGTTGATGTTGGGCAGGCGGCCGCCGTCGGGCGCGCCAACCTGGATGATCGTGCCCTGCGTGGCCAGCAGGTTGATGTAGCCGTCGAGCGGCATGTTCTCGTTCGACACAGTCGAGATGATGAGATCGAGTGAGCCCGCGTTCTTGGTCGCCCAATCCTTGTCCTCGGCCGTCGCGATGTAAGCATCCGCGCCCAGCTTGAGCACATCTGCCTTCTTATCGCCACGTCGCGAAATGCCCACCACGCGGTCAGCGCCCAGCGCCTTGGCGAACAGCACACCGAAGTGGCCCAGGCCGCCGACACCGACAATGCCCACGCGCTTGCCCGGTCCGCAGCCGTTACGGCGAAGAGGGGCGAACACCGTGATACCGGCGCAAAGCATGGGGGCGGCGGCCGCCGGATCGAGGCCCTCTGGGATCTTGAACACGAACCGCCCGTTCGTCCGGTTGTAGTCCGCGTACCCTCCGTACGACTTGCCCTCCCCGTCTGGGTAGATGCTGCCGTACGTGTTGACGTTGTGGGGGCAGTGGGGTTCCAGGCTCCTTGAGCATTCAAAGCAATCCTTCTTGCCGCAGCTACGTGCCTGCGCACCCACGCCCACCTGGTCTCCGACCTTGATGTGCGTGACGTTCTTACCCACGCGAGCAGCACGGCCCACGATCTCGTGGCCGACGACGCAAGCTGTTCGAAAGAGGATTATTAGCACATCTTTCATCTTCTCCTTGGACGAGCTCGTTGGAGGAGGGGAGGACGCTCGTGGTCAAAGCATAGGAGACGCCGGAGCTGGGTGGTGGATGGTGAAGTGAAAGACTTACGATACGGGGTTGGGCCCCATCCGCTCTTCAGAACATGCATATCTGAACCGCAGATACCGCAGTGCGAAATCTCGATGTCGACGTCATCCTCCGTCCACTTCTTGGGCTCGAATTCTCCCCATTTCATGTTGCCATTGACGGCCTCAGCGTCGAGGCCGAGCCAGCCTTGGAACTTCGTTGTGGTCATGGATCCCATTGTGAAAGGTGGATGATTAGCTGGGAGATAGCAGGTGAGTGTCTGTCTTGTCTTCTGTTGCGTGCTTTTGCTTGGATGGTTCTTTGATGAGGAAGGTTTTCTTCTTCAGGCTCGTTTTCCACCCGCTTGCGAAGCTCCTTATTTATATACATCATACCAACCCATTTTTCATCATTCTGTTTACCGCTTGCCCTGTTAACTCCGTAGGCGTTATAGAGCGATTCATAGCAGATAGGTGTTAGCACCGCAGGGGTTATGGAGCGATTCAGGTGGAGTATAGGTGAATGACGACAACCAGCCATGGTAATGATACATTAGCATCGCTGAGTATCCAATATTAACGACGACTACTACGTGGTAGTACCAGATTAGTGAGCTTGGGTGGGCAGTTACGCGGTCTAGAAGAGGGTAGATGGTTTGGCATGTCTGGCTAGGTGTAGTAGGTAACGTATACCGCCGTAGTAGGGTCTGCCCCGGACCCAAGCTCCAGTTGGAATATCACGGAATGCACTGTACGGCCTCTTTCCGCATGTACCCTGCAACCTTACAACCACTTATTAGCCACCCTCTTACTGCAAGCGACCGACCATGGCATCAATCCGGTGCTTTCTAGGGGTTTCTGATGACCTCTCATCTTTTCGAATCTTTCATTCTTCGGGGTTTCCTCTATCGCAGTTTGCGTAGCCCCTAACCCCTTAGCCCCGATCTGATTACACAAGCATTCAAGTTATCACGTAAGCAACACGACCTATCATCATGGATATGTTGTCGGCCTGGTCAGTGTCTTGTTAACTATAGATCTGGTCCCTTCCCCTCAGAAGTCCAAAGTCAGTGTATTCTGATGACACGGTCTGGTTCGTATAGTGTAAATTTCGAGGGTATCCGAGGTAGCATTATGAGTAACATGCTGTCCATCTGATCAGAGTCGATTCTGACGCAGAGATATTCGCTTTTCCGCTGTCATCAGAGCAGACAGCGTGTATGCAAAGGCTTTCGATTTATAGGTCTTCGTCAAATACCATTGACAATACTACTCAGGTGACGAAAACCAATGCAGGTTTTGAGAATATGTCTATCTGGCATCTGACATCTGGCCAAGTGTTTAGGTGTCCCGCCCGGTTTATGGCGTAGTGGCGGATATGATGTCCTTGAAGCTACCGCCAATTTAATTGCCCTTCAAAAGTTCGCAGGGTCGGACACGTGGGATCCCGCCTGTTACAAGATCAAGAACACTCTTCGTTCGGTCGATTTTGTGGCCTGGATTATGCTGCTACTATAACGGTCACAGTCTAGTTGCTGGGAGATACACGTCCAGACGCAAAGGTCCAGTTTGAGAGAGTACAGAGCATACAGCGCACTGTGTGGCTTCTTCTGTGATCTACTCGTTCACTCGACACTGAACAGCAACTCAACATGCCTACCAAGCCTTACCAAGCCTACTACTTATGCGAGAGGGACGAGCTTAATATCCATGACGGGTATTGCGTACTAAAGCTAGCCGTTTCAAGCTCTAACCCAGTACACTGAATCATGGATATCCAGAGAGCTTCTAAACTCTAGTCTAGACTAGAAGTAGGGATTTCATGACAGGGATACCGCCATTGATACCGCCACGGCAAGTCGTATTCGTGATACTAGTGATATGCAGACCAAGAAAGAAAATAGATCAACCGAGGCAGCCGGTAGATTTGTTGTCGTCTCGATCTGCTGTCTACTGCCGAACATGCAGCCCACTTATACATAGCTTAAATGCTGTCTGAACCATGCTTTGACGCAACAGTGGAACTTCGGGAAGACGATGTGGGGGGGGAAGAGACGCTGGCCCCGGCCGCCAATGGCTTCGGCTGAAGACACTTGTTAGTAGTAAGTATCGCCGTCGGGAAGGAAAAGACTAGAAGGAACATAAGAAAGGGGGAGGGGGCGGGGGGGGGGGGGGAGAAAAAACTTCTCGCTGGGTATTACTAGGCTCTCGTGGTGCAAGACACGACCAAAACCTATATGGAAGTCGTACTATGTATGAAGTAATCAGCCAATACAGAGCATCGCCATCCCGTAATTACGGTTCGGCGTTTATAAGCTACCATGCTCCCGCAGAGTTAATGAACTTATAAAGCAAAAGTCTTCGGCTTTAGGGCGAACGCATGATCTTAGGACGCTACGACCACGATTGTGTCCATACCAATTCTGGAGGTGTGTAGCAGTGGCCGATACTCAATTAGTATTCCGCATTCTAATCCGAAAATAAGCCTTAGGTCCAGCTCACCGTATCATAACTCATCTATTCGTATAACCTTACCAAGCTATAATAGTAGTGACATGACCCGCTGGCGAAGGGGACCTCAAGCAACTGCACTGGAACTTGGTGGTTGTGCACCATCGGCGTTTGGTCGTATACTACTCGACTAACAGTAAATCCAACCTCGAATTGTAAGAAAGGTACCCCATCTTGTTCCCGAAAAAGAAATCGCTCATTGGGCTTGAACCGCGTAATCGTCGCTCAAGTCATCATTCGCAGTTAATTCTTAGGAATTAGATTATCTCCTTGCCTACTTGCACACTTACATACGTCATACCATACGCTAGGACGCAAAGAGCAAGCCTTTACCAAAGCTCTACGTCCGAAACGAATACAACGTCGTGATATCGGACCGCAATTATAAAACTGGGATATGGTTTAGTTGCCTCGGTTCGTACCGAATCCACGGGAACGTCGGGAAGGATGAAGTCGTACATTGCAGTAACACGGGGTAGTTAGTTGCGGCACAGCCATTCTGCAGTCTATGTATGCACGACTGAGAATGGTTGCGCCGCAGGATCGAGTCTCCACTCCGCCAGCCAAGACACGGCGCGGCGGGGGGTCGAGCTACTCCTACTACAGCTCGGTCAGCACAACCGGAGCGCCCGACACCCCGGCTTCCCGGCATGGCATGTGCCGCATATCGGGGTGATTTGATAAGACGATAATTATATGGCCTATATCTTACGAGTGACGAAACAATGTCTGCTCCGGGTCTATATTACCTCGGTAGGCATCAAACAGAGTCAATGATAGATATGATCACGTATATGTATAATACAACATGGGCTGCCGACTTCGCCAGTCTTGCAGTCAGCCAATAGTTATCTTCGATCAAAGAATGGAATGACTCGGGATCGGCTGCGAGGGCTGCTCCGTTTCCGCGGAACTGCATCAACGGATGTCACAACATATCAAGTGCCCTGTCTTCTGCTCGTCGGCTACCGACCATCTGATGATAGGAGTTTGGCCGTCGAGCCCTGGTTTGGATTATCTGTCTACCCATCTATCGCCTATTCGCTCAGTAGTCCTGTGCAACCGGATTGGATGGCCGTCTTTCTACTTCATCGATTACTTTTATACTGGTGAACAGAATAACCTAATATCCGGGGTACATACTCGTAAATGGCATTACAGTGGTTCTTGAAGCACCATCGATGTCCCTTAGTTTCACAGGTACATTTTGCTCTGGTCAGAGAGCCTCAAGTATGCATATCATTCCGGCATGGTGGCCTTTTTTGCCGCCGTATGTGTAAAGTGAACTACGTTGGCAAAATCGTATATTATGTCACAGGGGCCTTTCTCTCCCTGCGTTATGGAAGCCCTACGACTAGACCGTCCCCGAAACGCGTTTGTATCGAAATCAGGTCATAGCCACTATGCAGTCTGGAACTGATATCGTTTTCCCAACCAGGAAATATTCTCTTAGTCAGTAACGTTTACCGGGTCCCGTGTCATTCTCCTGATCCGTATGACTATATGCGCTTCGTCGCTCACCCCGGTTCAGTGTCAGCTAATAATGCCTGTCATCATCATCCATGTGACAGCCGCAGCATAGAAAGCAGCGCAAGAATAGAACCCAAGCCGAGCAGCAAGCCTCGCAGCAACCTTCAGCATCCCCGCCGCGCAAATGTCCGGTCTGGTCTCCGATTGCATCGTTGGCATTATCAGTGTCGGAAGCCCGTTGCGGTCGCCATTGGGTAGGCAGGTGTAGATATGGCTCGGCAGAAGCTATTCCGACGGTACTAAGCGAGTCGGTCTGGGATGCTGGCCCAGCGCCGGTTGCTGCCCGTCCCGCATCCGTGCTCATTGTTCTGGCAGGAGTTCTTATTCCCTTGATAGGGGAACAACGAAATGAAGTTGGGTCGCGTAAGGACGTAGACGTGTGTGAGTAAGTTGATATCTTTTGGACCCTCTTGAATATGTATATTGGTAAGGAGCTCTCCGTACACCTGCTGGTCTTTGCTACTTTGGTAGTATTCTGATAGATTTCTTGATAAAGTATGTTCTCAAGGGTGGACCATCGATGATGGTATAAATCTAGGTTCTAAAATGAAGGATGGTGGTTCTGTTTGAGGAATTTATGGGAAGTTGCTAAGATACTGAGTAGAATGAAATCACTGCGGTGGCACAATACGCTGAGGTATCGCCACGCTATCCTACACCGATGGGAAACATGGAATGTGGTTGCTCATCGATGGCAAACATGAATGTTAATGACGCTTCATCTCACGGCTCCTCGTTAATGAATCACAGCATTCATTCTCATGGATCTGCATAGACAGGGCCAATGAAACCGACTGGATAAGCATAGGGTCTGGCTAAGAAGCGCGATGTGTCACGGTAAGTGAAGTCCGATTATTGTTCTGTCATCGAGTCTCACCCAAAGATGGATGCAGAAGTCCAAGCCAGCAATGACGTTTACAAGTAGGAGCATATGAGTTTCCAACATCTGCCAGGTCGTGGCAACTAATGTGATGACAGAACATGACTTGGGAATATTATAGCATAATCTATGCCCCAGGAACATACCAAGATTTAAAAGTAATAAGCTGAGACTACATCAAGTGCGCTCAAGGTCCGTACCAGGGAATAGTGAATTGTCCGCATCTTCGAGTAATGCCGAATCCAACATTGACGAGGGCACATCATCCTCGCCGGACGCCTTGTTGCCAGACTCGGACAGGGATGGGATAAACTGCTCTAGGCTATCCTTGCTCCCCGACTCTTCCTTAATGGCCAACGTTCCCCAGTTGGAACTATGATCAGAGGATCTCTTTTGTTTCTTTGGTGTGTCCTCAGCGTTGGCCGGGCTCACTCGCTGGCGCTTCCGTGCGGGTTGGAACTGGTACTGGAATTGGCGCTGGTGCTGGTGCTGGCGTGGGCGCAGGTTCCGCCGTTGGGACTGGTCTTCCGGTTGCTGTCGCTGCTCCCCCCTGTGACGGTGATGTTGTCCCAGTAGCTCCTCTCTACTCACTTCTTCCTCTCGCCATCCCCCCGTTTTCGGTGGCGGCGTTAGGACGACGACGGGTCGGAAGGCTGGATGGCCAACGTTCTGCAGCGTGCCTAGGGGCTGGTTCGGGTACCAGCCATCCTTCAGGGAGGGGTCGATGTCCCAGCCCATGGGCGCCGTCGAAATCCATATCGTAGCGTCGACCCGCACGTGGCTATCCTGCGGCGAGCTGATGGGAATGATGCCGTACCCTTGAGCCTTCGGATCCCACACCATTTCCTTCACCGCGTTGGCGAGGATATTCTTGACGTGACTGTTGTGACTCTTCGTCACCACCCGCCCTGGCTGACGGAGAAACTCGAGCACCGGGTCGTTCTCCTCCATCGTTGCCACCACCACCCTGGTTGCGACATTGATGTTGGGGAAGAAGGGGGTCGCCATCTCTTATCCTGTTGTTGGATTGGCGCAACTGTTTAGATTTGCAATGCTTGTTAGCGGTCCGATTGTAGGAAGGTGCAAAGTGGGCTTGTTCCGTCAGATCGATACCTTGGAGATACGTGGCTAATAGGTGATGGTGGTAGGGTGATTGCTTGGGTAGGATATCCCGATAGAAGGGATGGAGAATACCCGGGGCGCAGGATATCTATGTTCAGATATAGGTGTGTCGCCATGTGTATCGTACATGTTTCCCTTGCGGTCGATTTCTCCGATGTTGGCTTGTTGGTGGTTAGTGGATCAGGAGAAACTTGGACATTGCTCAGTTTGCAAGGCTATTTTCGTGATCTAGTATCATGTGGTTAGGAATCTCTCTTTGTTCTGCTGCAACATATTAGCTGCCAACAAGATTCACATTCGTCGCGCGACTGCGTCAGTGTTCTAGTGCCTTTGTTCTCCGTGGCCGAGAACCCAGCAACGTGAGTCCCTTTGTTCTCCAAAACCTCGAATTATTATGTTGGTTAATGACAATACTGGACACACTTGGTATGCAGCAACTCGACAGCCAAGAGTCATTCTCCAGTGGATAGTATCAATTCCCAACTGCAACCCTTCGCTCTCAACTGGATTAGCAGTGGAACGGCCTATTCCCATTCATTGAGCCCAAATGCTCAAGGCATCTCCCAAAGCTATGATTTGCGCAACGGAAAATTTCAAAAATTACTGGCTAGTCGACGCCACCAAGGCTGGTATGGGCTCAGTTCCCCTTTCGCGATCTCCTTGGCTTCCTCCAAATCACGACGGCGCCCAGATTGGAGGTCAATCTCGCGTGTGCGCCGGATCGTAGTCTTGAACACGAGTTTATACACGACGTATATGATGGGAAAGAGCACCAGCAAGATGTACGCATCCACGAAGGATCCAGCGTCGAAAGGAGCTAAGCTCTGCCAGCCTTGAACCAGAGCCAAGAGAATGTTCGCAGCCAACCCGAAATAGGCGTTGTAAGGATAGAAGAGTGAGATGAACGGCAGGTCCTCGACGTCGTAGCCCTGCACATTCCAGGCTTTGCGGAACCGAATGTGGATGAACGAGATGCTGCCCCACACGAGGAACGTCGAGACGCCACTGAGATTGACGATGTACTGGTATGCCTCTGCCGCGCCGGTGCTCACGTTCATCATTGACAAGGCCCCAGTGGCATTAGCGAATACGATGGCTGGGATTGGCACCTGCAATACACAAGATTAGACAGCCATCAAGTAAGTCCGTACAAAGTAGATCAACAAGGTGTTTGTTGGCCCTTGTGAGGCTTAGGAATCAGACTTACACCTCGCTTATCAGTCCACCCTAGAAATTTCGGCGCTTTGCGGTCCTGTCCCATGAACAGCAGTGTCCGCGAGGCGATATAGATCGAGCTATTTATAGCCGAGACGCACGTGACTAGAATGAAGGCGTTGATAAGGTGGACGCCACCGTACCAGCCGGCGTTCTGTATGGCGATAGTCATCGGGCTCTGCAGCGCGCGACTAGGCCCATTCTGCAGGCCGTCGGCGTTGGCTGGGCACGTCAGCCCGAAGAAGAAAGCCGCACCCATATATACGAAGATTATTCTCCAAAACACCTGGCGGATGGCGAGAGGTATTGCTACTCTGGGGTTCCTCGTCTCGGTCGCGGCGCTGGACAAAAAAAAAAAAGGACGAACAAGACTTTTTGTCAGACAAAAACTGCAGGAGTCTGAGGATGGTATACCGGAGGGGTTAAGAAAAAAGAATGAACTTACACGGCGACAGACTCGACCCCTGCGTAGAACGTAGCGCAAAAGACGAAGACAGTGGCCACGCCTCGAAATCCATCTGTAAATGCGCCTGGGTCTCGCCAGTACCGGAAGCCGACGGCGTCGGCCCCTTTGATGCCACCAGCTGCATACCTAATCATGGAATGTTAGCAGGGGCACACCGAAGAACCAGGACTATTGACCAGGAACTTGCACAATCGCGAATATGTAATAGGCGCATAGCCCTAAAAGTTTGATAAGGGCCAACCAGAACTCTGCCTCGCCAAAGGTTTCGACGCCTAGAAGCTGGAATGCCAAAAACACAGTCTACGATCACGTTGTTAGTGGCATAGCCGCCAGACAGAGGTATGCGTTGATGCTCACCCAGAGGATCAGAAAATAGCCCCAGACAGGAACTTTGTCGCTCCAAAATACAAGTATGCTCGTGACGGCGTTGTACTCGTTAGACAGCACAGCAAGCCATATAATGAACTAAGAGGTCTTCGAGTTAGCGGAGATGGTTGAAAATGTGATCAGACCAGAGTGCTTTGGGTCAGACTTCAAGGACAGACAAACCATCGAGGCTAGATCAGGCCTTGTTTGAGCGTAGACAGTATGGGCTTGTACTTACATAGTTCCAGCCCACCGCAACCCCAAATGCGGGATCGACGAACCGGTCTGCTAAGGAGGTGAACGCTCCTCCGCTCGGGTAAAGCGTTGTCAACTCTCCTAGGCTTTGCATGATGCTGCAATGTGTTGTCAGAAGAAAGGGGTTAGCTTAGTTTAGACGCGCCCCTTGTTCTTTGCCAATCCGCAGGGCTGGGGAATGAGAATAGGGAAATCGGTGTAATTTATAGAGCCCCCTTCCCCCTTCCCTCCGTCTCCCCCCCCCTCCGTCTCTCTCCCCCTCTGCTGCCCACCCCCCTCTCAGTATCCAGATAGGCTAATCTTACCTGAAGGCCACGATGCCGATGATTCCAAAGCCGATTAGAAGCGAGGCGGGACCGCCATTGGACAGCGCGCCGCCTGCCCCGACTAGCAAGCCGGGGCCGATGACGCCGGCTAAGGCCATCATGCTCAGGTGCCGCGTCCGGAGCCCGCGTCGGACGCCGCTTTCCGGGTCAATGGACCGGAAGTCGCTCGTGTCGACGACATCGTCGGACGGCGGGGCCGGGGGCGGTGGGAATAGCTCGACAACGGGATCCTTAGCAGAAGTAGTAGGAACTCCGGAGCTAGACATCTTTTTTTGAGGTCACGACGCAGCAGTAAAGGCAGCTGTATCATTGGACAGGGGTTACGTTAAGTAACGATTATGTCCGTTGCTCAAATCACAAGGAGTAAACCGTTCGTCCCCTCACACTCTCGCTTCGATTGACACCTGTCGCAGTCGTCGTAAGGTTCGTTTACTGGATCATGATGGGAACCGCAAAGGCTTCAAATTTTTTAGCTCTAACAACTTCTCGTGTCGGTGGACTAGGTATTGCGTGATTCAAGGTGAGAATGATAAACCCCACTAATTATTTACAAATGACTAAACTGGATAGGTAGGTAGGTTACCAATAGTAGGCACCAGGAGGTAGGTAAGTAAGTAAATACATATGCAGGGCCGAGGCTATAAGGATGACGAAAGGAGGAGTGAATCGCCAAATCAATGACGCGAGTTGTGGTCTTTCGCCCGAAGAATGCTTTTCGAAGTATGAAATACTACGTAGATAGGTACTTAGTAGGTATGCAGGAGATAGCTGCATGGTCTGTGGTGAGTCTGTGGTGAGTCTGTGGTGAGCTAGTGAGGTAGTGAGGTAGTGAGTGTAGGATACCTAGGTAGCTATAGCTACAGGTAAGTTGCAGGGCTCAGAGCTCCTGACTGATTCAGGCTACTTGACCCACTACATCTATGATACAGTATGTAAATACCGGATCTAGAGGGTATAGATTAGCACGTAGAACTTCCTGTTTATCACCTATGATTTGTTAATTAACATGTCGGGGTAGCAAAGAACCATTAAGTAGTTCAGTCGTATATTCGCTTTGCTGGCTATATCAACCAACACGGCCTTCATCAGATGCGCAAGTCAGCAGGCTTTAGTCCTACGGTTCAAGTATCAGGTACAAGTATCAAGTATGCGGCTAACTCTCGAACCTGAGTCTTGGCAATTCGCCCAGGTAACTTCCATTTGAAGCAAAATTAGAGATCGCGAGATCCAAATATGGCAACGTAAGCAAGACAGCCACCCAGATGTGCAAGAAGATAAAGGGCCATGCTTTATAGAAACAAAAGCTGAGGCCAGACCTTTCGAAGATGAAAACCTGCATTTGTCTAAAAGAAACTGTTGAAGAATTGCACAAGAATTGCACGAGAGTTTTCGTTACCGACACACAGCCTTCCTTCCGTTGTACGGCCTTTCAGCTCCGAGCTGGGTGCTGGGGCAGAGGGGGCGGGGCTGAGGTACAATACTTGTGTGTATTATACATACAGTACAAGGTAAGTAAGTAAGTAAGTAAGTAAGTAAGTAAGTAAGTAAGTAAGTAAGTAAGTAAGTAAGTAAGTAAGGTAATAGTATGTAGGTATGTATGTAGTATTAAGCCATTTGACACTTGCGACATCTAGCCTTCGCCTTGTTTCTTCGCCTCGTTGGCAACTCGAGCAAAAACAACAACAGTTGCATTTGTTACTTGCCGGTTTGACTCTAATATTAGCATGAATCTATCTATAGGTTAACCTCTGGATATTGTACCCCGCCAGCCTGTACGGCGTAGTTAGAGATCTCAGGTCTGCAACCAACCCCACCATCACTGCAACTCGAGCTTATGAGGTCGCCTGGGCAGAATACACAGTAGTACTTGTACTTGTACCCACACATCGGTGAAAGGGGATAGGGGGGTCTGCGCCACATTCTCTGCTACCTCAACCGGACCAACATCAGTTTGTAATAGCTGCCATTCCCGTATCAAGGGGCCGGCCGCAGTTCTGTACCGCTGTTACTGAGTAGCCACTGAACAACCTTTTAGACCCGAGTTCGTTCTACTTGCTCTCGGGAAGCCGCTTTAGTGGCTTCCCGAAACAGCCTGGATTGACGAGGTGATGTTTTATTCTACGTTCTACTTGGCCGGGCCCCTCCGAAAGTCGAGATGAACATCAAGGCCTACATTTGAGATCCATCAAACGACCAATAAACAATCTATGAGAAATTGGAGCAAAAAGAGACCCGCTGCGATGGTAACATGGTAGGATTTGCTCCCTTGTCCAAATTCGCTCAGCATCCTTGCTTAAAGCCATGTGTAAGCAGTTTCAAGCCTGCTACCAACTTGGGAATCTGCATATGCAGGGAAACTCCCACGTCTCATGGTCATGGACATTGTACTCCACGGCCGACGCTGCGGCAACAGCCTGGAATATTACTGAGTGAACCTATATGTTGGGCATAGCTCACAGCTGGCTGTGAAGTGTCACAGACAAGCTGGTGGTAGCGTCGTCTATAAGATTGACGACTCCCCCAACCGTAGTCATGGGCTCGATAACAGGAATGACACATCTAAGCAAATACACCGAAACGACTACTCCTTCCGCCTGACTTTGGTCAAAATGCCTTCTACTCGTCTTGTTTCCCTGTTCGGCTATGCCTTAAGCATTGGGATAGTAGCTTCGTCCGCCTCGTCTCCAGAGGTCACAGTCCACACAAGGAACGTCCTCGGGCCTTCATCCGTCGACCACTTAGACGTGCCCGGCAGAGCCTTCTCCAATGTTTGGAATCAGAGGAGGGATTCGAAGGGGCAGGTTAGCACCAGTTTGGAGAAAAGCTGGAATGACGCCGTTCTATTTAGCCTGTATGTCTTCATCAAGCCGTTGTCTGTTCTACTGTTCGTCACTCATACATGATGATATAGGGCCGGCGAAGCTCAAGGAGAAGTCGCCGCTAATATCAACGTCGAAGTTACTTGTGTAACATGTTACCTGAAAGGTACCATAATCTCTCTCTTAGCATGTCCAAGCATGTTTAAGTTTATAGCTAAGTTCGCCTTACTAGGGAATGCAACCGCAAGTCTCAGTATCGATGGTGACTTCGATGCTCTACAAGCCTTTCAGAACTTGACTGACCAAGTTGGCGGCCAAATCGAAAACATCACAGACACGACTTGGGACTGGGTCCAAGACGCTGTAGGTGATGTAGTTGACAACCTTGCAGACGGTATAGACTCCTCCGACTTCAATCTTCCGCCCCTTGATCTCGACTTCAACGTCCAGTATCCGGACATCCCTGAATGTCACCTGCAGTTCCAGTTCGACGGTCTGGAGCTCTATCTTATGCTTAATACCGCCTTGTCCGGCGGAGCCGATTACCAGCTTCCCTTATACTCATCGAATACGCTTTATGGCTTGTCTCTTGACAAAGACACGTTCATCGGCGTAATATTCTCTGTGGATCTTATCTTAAGCCTCAATGCGGACATTAACTTCACCAGCGGCATTCATATCAAGATTGACGATGGCGCAGCAATCGACCTGTCGCTCTTTGGCAACAGCGTCTCTAGCATCACCTAGTAAGTCTAAACTGATAACTTCATATCTGTTCGTCCCTGGCTGACTAGAGAACCCCTGAAGCAATGGAGGGCAATTCGAGTTCTTACCAGTCACAGTCCTCAGCGCCAGCGGGGAATTGAAGGCCGTTCTTCGCCTCGGAATTTACGCCGGCGTCGCCGTAAAGGAGGACCTGTTCAACTTCCCTGGTACAAACGTGAGTGCAGGTCTTCAAGCCGGCGTATATGCGGACATCGCGTCGTTCAGCACAAACTTCACGGCAGAGCCCGACGCGAAGGGCGACGATGAATGCGTCGTGCAGATGCAACAGTCCTACGAGTTTGGTCTCGGCGCCGCCGCCGGCGCTTCGGTTGGTATCGGAGCGCTGACGTGGGGCCCATCCCCGGAGACGCAAACGCCGATCTTCTACACCACTATCGCCGATGCCTGCGCGACCCAAGGGACGACTACTACTACCACCGTCGTGACGCCTAGTATTGGGTTATCATCAATCGCGGCGTCCCCCTTGACGGCTAGGGCTAGTGACGGGGAGGAACTGGAGACAACGACTCTATCCGAGAAAGTCACATACACCGGCGTGGTCTGCCAGTCGCCCGGTCTTATTAACTGTCCAGCTTCGCTGCAGAGAACTACGAAGGTAGTCAGCACCAAGACACTGATTACTGCGGTGCCATCAGGTTCCACCGCAGCGTTCCCTGTTTCGACTGGTAGTGTCGTGACCAGTCCTGTCCCCTTCGGCACGAACACCAAGTCGGTGCTCGCCACGACTGGGAGCCCTGCGTCGTATATACCACCAAAAGAAACAGAAACAGACGGGTCTGAGGGCCCAGGAGAGCCAGGAGAGTCGGGAACATACCCACTGGGTACAGTCGGTGGTGTCGACAATAGAATCATCATCGGCGTCAGCGTGGGTGTAGGCGTCCCGGTCATCGCGGCAGTCATTGCGGCATGGTGGTTGTATGTCTTCCCTATTCCTATTTCTCACAACAAACACCAAGCCTCATCTCGTTGCCGCAACCAGCCGTTTCACTGGCGAGCCAGTCCCGCTGCGAATCTTCCCCTGCTAAGAGGTGTGCTAACGTATGAGGTGAACAGCTTCAGCTCGAAAGACCGGAGATACACACCTACTGCAGCAGACGAGCCCACCTGGACGGCGTTACCACAAATCTACCCGACTGGTGGTCTTGGTACTCCAGAACAGAAGGTTACGGTGGTCACAACTGTCCGGAATGGGTAAAAGTACCTACGACACTCAGTTCTGTGGCGACGCTATGCTGTTTCGATGAGATCTTGACGAGTTACGTTACATCTGATTTCACCTAGTTCTTGAATAATACTATGCATATGTTGACTGCGTATGTAGTGAGGCAAGCCCTTGTGGATAATCATTCTATTAGTTGCTTGCATGGTATGTAGTTATTGTTTCTACTCACCGCGGAGCATATTGAGATTTTAGTGAGTAGTTAGGTATTTAATCAAAGGCCGCTTTGAGCGCAGTGTTGCCTCTCGTGATCTTAGTCCACTCTAAAGTCTTCTTCCAGAGCCTTTGTTGGATTGCTTCATTTTGGCTGTCAGGGGCGCTCTCGCCCTTCTGCAAAAGGGTGAAATACCCCCGTTCGCCTGCGTACTTCGGGCCGACGGCGAGCTCGATGAGGTCGACGCCGGCGACGGCTGCAGTACGCGCCGTAGGGAATACGTACTGGAGGATCGGAAGAAGCGGTACGAGGAGGAATTTCTGCATCATCTGCGTCTTCCGTGCGGTGTTGGTGCGGAGCGCGCGTGAATCCGCCAAATTGCCAGGATCGATGGCGACGGCGGTCACCATCTTGTTATTTCCATTCCATGCCCCCTCCTAGATTATTTTAGTCGTTCAGTCAGTTAAGCATTCTAACTCGACGTAGAAGATAGGAGTGAAGCCAAGCGAATGCCCCCTTTGAGTGTATAGTTACCTTCTGAAGACGTCGATTCAGCGCATGCATCCAGGTTGTAACCGCGAGCTTGGCGCTGGCATATCGCTGAAATCCGTATCCTTGTTTATCGGGGCCTGTTGTCGGCTTCACCAACAGGTCCGAGTCGCTAATGAGCACAGGTGGGTAGACTTCTATCATGTTCTTCCCGGCCCAGTGGGCGTCGGCCGAGACGAAGACAACGCGACCGGTATCTCCAAAGTTGCCTATAAGTCGCAGTACGAGGGCAGCCTATAACGCGCCCCGAAGTCAGCAAACGCGTTTCGGACGCTATCGAGGGAGAATAGCTATAGCTGCGGAGTGGGCTTAAAATTGCAGGTATATCCCCTCCGTGCTGGCCATGATACGAGCCAAGGAAAATGCGAGACCATCAATGCCACTCACATGGGAAATATAGGTGACCTGGATAGTTTTATCGTAGCCATCGGCGGTGATCTCGGGATCACCCACAAGGTTCCAGTAATAGGCGTTGCAGACGATGGCCGCGATCGGAGGGTACTCGCCATTCGCGATGCCAGAAGCAACCGTGTCAGCAAATGCGTGTGTTGCCGCAAGGCTAGAAAGGTCGAGCTCGTGGATGGAAGCCTTCGCTGATGGGAACTGGGCTATGGTCTCGCGTAGCTTCTGTGTGTTAGGGTCGGTGTTCGAGGCGTTTCGCACAGTCAACACGGCCGTGTAGTCTGGGTACGCTCGCAGGAGGTACTCTACGGCGGGAATCCCGGCGGAGCTGTTCGCTCCGGTGAAGACGACGGTGCCTGCCATATTGTCTATGATATCCTTTGTTGCACCCCCCCGAACGTCAGTGGTCATATAGGTAAGCATGTTGCGGCAATGGTATGACTAGCAGCGAGGGCATATCAGGATACATACGACTCTAAAGCTGGCTGTAAGATAAGTTGATGTAGATATGTTCGAGACTCGTTTACTGAATTCGAATTGTTCAAGGTTGTTCAAAATGCAGAAATTTAGGGGACTCTGAGAATTCCAGGAGAAGTGATAATGTGTACCAGAGATGGACGACCATTCCTTCTTGAAATTGCCAACCACTACATGATATAAGTAGCCATCGATACACCTAGAACAACTGAGCAGGAGGGCCCTAGGCGAAGTCCTAGTGTCATTATCGACATATCAGAAGGGAGTCAAGGTCAATCCTGTAGTTTAGTCGGCCGGAGTTTCTATGTCTCATCATTCTATTGATGCTTGAGGTGATGTAAGCCGGAACTGCAGGGAGACTACTAGGAGACATTCGGCTTAGCAACTTGAAATAATCACGGCACTTTTGAACCAGGATATTCCAGCGGGAGGAATGCATAGATACGCCGCAATGGTTAGCTCTGGTACGCTCATCTCTGGACGAAGGCTGGCGCATTACTGCACATAAAGTCGATGAACATTAGCTTTTTCATCGACGTGTAAGTATTCTATTATATCGAATGGCAATTCGAAGTGAGCACAATTGACTCCATAGTTAATAGCTGAAAGTATTCCGCCAATCATATCGCAGCACATGCCTCAATTTAGTATAGTATAGTTACGCTAGCGCGCTGTGACTGAGGAACTTTTGAACAGGGGAAATCTGCAGGTGCGTGCGAGTGTTTACTCCAGCAATCGTCACGTGTAAGGTGGCATTACACCAACAAACGCATTGCCTGAAGGCTTTGATAGAAGAACTTAAGTACAGTCCACTATTTATGCCTACGAGAGCCGAAATAACGAATGGCAGATGCTAGCTGTTTGAGAAGTTCCATTTCTCTGATGTGTTAACTCAGGTCGTCAGCGAAGTAGCTATAATAGACTTCCGTATATCTTCCATTTGCCCCATCCCAAGTGTTGGTACGTGGGATAGCGGCCCAGGTGGCGTAGCAGCGAAACTAGAACTTTTGTACCCTGAATTACTTACAAAGCATTGCATCCAGTACCGCACGAGCCCCAGTCATATTTGGTTTCGGAAGATTAGCTAGCGTATTAGCCACACGGGTAACTATATGTTCTAAGAGCAGCCGGGAGAAAAGATGTTCCTACCTGTTTCGTACTTGTCATGTCTGCGAAAGGATCTCGCGGGGTGCAAGCCGTGTCTTGCTCTCTACCTATCCTCGTCTCCCCTACTATCATGGCTGATATGTAGCTTGTGTTCCCAGGGAACCTCCATGATCTGAAATTTGTTCGATGGAGTCCCGAGTTTTGTGTCATATATGAATGAAGTTCACCGTACCGGAACACCTCGAGTTACGTTGCTTCTTACATTTTGGTACTGATGGCTGCCGTGGTAAGGAGGTGACTTGGTCCTCTGCCGTCTCGCTTTCCCTATATCCTTATTCTCCCAGGGTAGACTACGTTGTGAAGTACAATATGACGGCGAGGCAACCCATAGTATCCTGCAGTACTATGGTTATCTTGCCCAAGCCCGGTGAGCATTCAGCCAGTGATACGGGGCTAGAATGGACCGGGTTTTCCGGCTTTTGTCTATATAAAGGGGGGCTAGGTCCCCAGGACCTAGCCACCAGAAGCAGTACACAGCAACCTATAGACAATACACTCTTTTGCCCCTAGACACTCACTTTCACCAGCCTGTGGGTAGCGCGTCAAACTAAACCGCAGCCTCAGCAGAGTGGCCGTGAGCTTGTCTCCGCCGTGCTTCCGTCTGTTTACAAAGTTGTGTTTATCTTTGCTATGTCCAACTAAGTACGTCAGCACCGCTATAAGTTCTCTGTCTGTGAAGTTCGAACAATCCAGGACGCAAGCTTCCGCGAGCTGGCGATTTGGGGATCAATTTCGTGATGAGAACTTGGAACCGCCACGCAAGAACAGCGAAGATGGGTTTTGACGACAGAAGCTTTGTGCACGAGACGAGAAACCGATGGAACAACGGATTGACGGGACAACTATACGACGCCACAAGCAACAACAATACAAGCTATGCGTGGAGTAAATCGACACTGTCACCTATGTATAGTACTAGATGTTGCCTAGTTTGCCAGGGAGTTTTGAGGCGATTTGCGTTCTCATCATAAATCGGCTACAATTGAGACCAACCAAGCAGGGAAACATGTATGCCTCAAATCGCTCGCCAAAATCAACCAGCTAACCCAGCTAGCCTTGGTGGTAGGATATTTCAGTGTTCAGTGTCTCACGAGTCTGCCACTCCCGTGCAAGCCTGCCTGGGAATGAGGGCCATCGAGAACTACGGATTTTCTTTTTCTTTTTTTCTGCCTGGGCAAGAGCAGTCGGCGGCGGGTATGGAGATGTGTGCTTCTCTTATAGATAGTAAGTTCTTCAATGTGTGTACTACGGAAAGAGCGCGCGTATATCCCCCTTATTACTTGAAGTCTATCATAACTGTAGGTTAAGAAATTGGTATAAAGAAGGTGGGAAACAAAAGCTTTACATCGAGAAGGGATATCATCTCAACCTTTCAAGAGCACAGCAACGCTATCGGTCAATATTATAGGGACGACTACGCCATGGGTTAATCACTTAAACGATCAAGCAGTACATGTTATTTCCACAACGGGAAGTATTAATATGCTTAGAAGCAATATGAGGATACTGAAAGAAATCGACGAAGAAGCTACATGGACACCAGGGTCTTCGGTCGAACTCCAAGACCTTGAACAATGGCGAAATGCTTGAATGCAATGGTTGGAGCGTCTTACACTTCCGAGAATCACTTATCTCGGCATCCCTGTTTCTTGATCTTTCGCTGAACCGATCGAGACAGTCCGAAGATTGCCCGACACACCCGCGGGCAATCAACGACACTGTCTGACCGAATGACCCCCCGTGCCGGTCTTTGGCGCTGACATTGTCGGAGCGGCCCGGTGGGAGGCTATGTGTCTCAAGACAATATATGGGAAGCTCAAGGTTGGTTTCACATTTTTTCTCTCTTCACCTCCTTGCTTCCAATAGAAGTCAGGCATCATAGCCGGAGACTTAAGGCCATCCAGCTGCCATCAACGAAGAAGTTCATAGAAGGTTATGGGAAACGTCGATCAATTATATCTTGGCCGAAAATACTTCGTATCTAGTTAGGTAAGATTAGCAGAAGTATTGCTCCTATGAGAAATACCCCTCAGCCCCTTTTCGCTTCTTCGCTTCTTCTTCGGCTAATAGCTGGGACATCCTGATTACCCCTATTCGTTATTAAATACAGCGGATGGTTGCATGTAACCTTAAAGCTGCATGTCGAAGCGCCCATACCCATCATCGCTACACGTATGCGTTTTCATGTTACCATAATCACCCTTATCGGGTCGCGTATTTTCATTATGCAGCAGCCGGGCATAAAAGTTAAGAAGACTATCAAGTATTTAAGGGGGAATTTGATGGTAACTATGTGCACATGTACGTATATTTGGTAATACCAGGCGGCTAAGCTGGGCTGGCTGAACTGGCTAGAGTAAAACATAAGAGCGATATACTTCGTACTCCGTAACACAACTTCATTAAAATCCCCGGATGATAACAGGTTTCGCTTGGCCTTTGTTATGATTCGGAGAAAATTAATAACACCCAGCATCCAGATCGTAGGAGAGCACGGGCCGCTCCCAGCCTGCCAGCTAGCCAGCCAGCCAGCCAGCGCAGGCGGCTTTCAGGGGAAGGCATATGATAGGCCGACAAGACGAATGCTCACGCCGCCCTAATTCTCCATGTATAAGATTGAACAGATCAAAGAGGTCCCGCCCGGCCGAATCTGGAAGGCATATGGGAAAATCGAGCCCCCTTGTTTACCTGGAAAGAGAATAAACAGGCAATACGAAGTAAAACCCCGGAGCAGGTAGTTATCTCGATATGTCCACAGTCCCTATATCTACGACCTTGACGTCGGATCGTGCAGAATACACAGCTACGGCAACAATATATTGCGATTCGGGAGGGAAGGAGATCAAGACGGAAGGAAATCAAGGGAAAGGGGTGGGGGGTTGGTTGGTTGGACCCAGGGTAAGTGCAGGCGTGCACACACGTGATGTTAAAGATCTTACTCTTGACTTCTAACTAACAGATACCTATAGCACTAAGCTCTGCTCCTGTTAACGCATATCTACTGTTTATATTGAACATCGTAATGGTTAACTGCCATAGTATCAACTCCTTATGTAGCGCCATAGGAGCGCTGCAAAGGATAAGGGTGTGCTTCTGCGCCCGGTCCTTCGAACCCTTAGGGAATTACTGCTATTGGCAATTCACTTAGGATTATATTAAAGGTCCGGATTGGTTATTAAATTAAAGTTAATTACAGTTATACGCTTTAAGCTGTTAGAATTTTATATTCCGATTTTCCGATTTTTGGCATTATAAGGAATGCCCGAATTCATAACCATCCTTCTTTTTTATTATAATCGTTCTTAATTACTATCGTTAATTTCTTTTTCCATTAAACGCTAACGATTTTATTTCAAAAATTATTTATTTGCATATTACATATTACGTACGGAATGTCCGTTTTTTATAAAGACCGGGAATAAATTCGTTCCGTTATATTTATTTTATAATTGGATTTTTTCGGAACTTCGTAAATAATACGTATTACCGGAATAATAGCTAATTATATTTTAAGGCCCGTCGTAATAGGATTCGTACTTTTTTTGGCATTAGCGAATACGAAAGATTTAATCGTTCGGAACATACGTTTTAATAAGCCCTTTTTTTTCTTAAAGATACGTTCGTATCTTATTACGGAACGTCTTTATATTATTAAAGCGGGTCTTCGTAAGTAATGTCTCGTAATTTGTTGCTAATAGCTTGTTATTTTAGAGCTTTTTTCTTTCCGTCGGTTCGCGAAAATATTCGCAAAATTCCGATAGGATCTGTTTTTAAAAGGAAATTATACCGAATAATAAGAAATATAAACTATAACCGTTCGGCTTAGGAATATAATTATAAATAATTACCGTTCGTTGCAATAATTCGAATAACGAACGGGCCGTAAAATTTACTTAATATTTGCGTAACATAATTTTCTTTAAATTTCCATTAACCTTCTTTATTTTTCCGTTACTTTTCGGGCGTTTTAATATAATAATCTTTACGATAAAGCCTTATTTTTTATTTTATGCATTTGCGGCTTTATTTTTAAAAGCGCCGGCGTTATTATTAATCCATTTTTTGGAAATACCGTAAATACGCTTAATACGGAAAAATATAAAGATCGTATTTCCGAATTAAACGGAAGAAATAACGTTAGTTTTTATTTATTCCGTAACGTATTTAATAGCCATAAAAATCGTAAACGAACCTATCGACGTATAATCAATTATTTATTTAATTAGGAATACCGGGAATTATACGGGCTATAAGTTTGGTAATAAAGAATTCGATTTTTTTATTAATTAATAGGCCGGGTATTTAATGATTATTTATTGCGCAGCAAAAACGATCTTTAAGTATTAAAATTATTTTTGCGCATTATAAAACGTTATTTTAATAATCGAATAACTTTAGTCGTAATAAATCCGTTTTAATTATATTAAAAATTTATTATATTCGAAAACTTTTTATAAAGTTTGCGTTTTCGTAATAATACTCTTTACGTATAAAGGATTACCGAATATTTTTTCGTACTTAATTATTTTATATAACTTATTTCGGTATATAACGAAATGCTTATTAATTTATTTTCGTTATATAATTAAAAATAAGGAAATATTATATAAAAGGATTTCGAAAATGGCTTAAAAGTTTAATCGGTTTAATTAATCGACATAACGAATCGGTTCGGTTTTTTCGGCTGCTATTATTACGGCTTTTTAGGGCCTCGAAAAGTAATCGGTAAAAACGTTCGTTCGGTTTAAGCAGTATACGATACGAATTCCGAAATATTCGATAGTATCGAAAAAGCGCAATATGCGGGCCGGCTATTCGGCTTTTGTATTAATTATTTTTAACGATTCGTAATTAATAATTACTGTTATATCGTCGCTTTTAATTTAATGCCGTTAATGTTAAAATATTAACATAATATCGAAAAGCTCCTTTTTTTAAACGGAATATCGTAATTGGGTTTTTATAAATTTTTTCGAAAAATAAACAACTGGATATAAAACGAAAGCGCTTATTGCTTTTATATAAGGTTATAATAGCGCTACGCCGACGAATCATTACGAAGCGTTTATTTCGAGAATAATCGAACGGCGCTAATCGAATTTCCGAATTACGGGCGTTGTTATAATTATTTCGCGAATTGCTTTTTAGCTTGTTATAGCTTTAAAAAATAATTCGATACGTTCGTTTTTCGGACCGCCTATAAAGGCTATAAATAACCTAGCGATTTCCGAATACCTATTAATTAAATATCGCAAATAACCGGCGGCATTTATAAATATTCGAATTTCGGTTATTATTATCGGCTTAGGCTTATTCCGAATGGCCGCGATTTTAATTAAATCGGCTTCGATTTTCTTTTTAAAAATTACGAAGCTTAAGAAAATTTCCTTTTTAACGAATATTAGGAACTTCGTTGGATTTACGATTATTTCGTAACTGGAAAGCCTTTTAAATAAAGCGAATATATATTCGTAAAGTTATTCGGATATATTAATCCATATAGCTATATTATCCAATATATTCGAAATAAATTCGCGAAATAATTTGAGGATTTCTTTTATTAATGCCTAAAAGATTACCGGAACGTTATAAAGTCCGAAAGGCATTATTAATTATTTATAAATACCAAATAAAATTACGAAAACGGTTTTTTTAATATTTGGTTCGTAAATTTTAATTTATTAAAAGCCATTTTTAAAATCGATAAAGCAATATTAACGATATCCGATTATTTATTGGATTTTATTTATTGCATTAAGAAACGAATAAGCATTTTTTTGCTGGATTTTATTAAATTCCCGATAATTATAATAAAATCGTTATATTACGTTTTTATCGAACTTATTAAGCTTCGTTATTTGATTCGGTACCTTTTTGGATATAAATAATATAAATAAGCCTTATAAATCCGTACCGATACGTATAACTATTTCCAAATATTTCTTAACGAATTTACGGAATGCCCGAAATTAAATAGGGCTGTATCGATATAAAGGGAATTTAATGGATTTATGGTTTTCAATATCGATATAATAACGAATACGTATATTCGCAATAATCTTTTTCGAAACGAATCCGAATAATTCTAAAAAATCGTAAACGTATTATAAAAGGTATTTATTAATAGCCCTATTATTCGTTAAAATAAATTTATACCAGGTTATTAAATTAAGTTCGATTATTACGTAAGCCGTTTCGAAAGCATAAAAAATACGTAATAAAACGATTAAATAAATTACGGGCCTTTCGATAATTTTAATTAAGGTAATTATTTCGTTCTTTTTTTTTTTCTATAATATATACCCAACTTATAAAATAAATTTTTTTTAAAAATTAAATTACCGGGGAAAATGCCATTAAAAATAATTCCCGTTAATACTCGAAACGAAATAATATTATTACCGAACATTAAGAATCGAACGGTAATTATTACGTTACGCGAAATTTTTAGTCCTATATCCTTAATTTCTCGCATTATTAACGGTTTCGAAAAATTATACGTTTTTAACGTAATTATTATCGATTCGGAAATGTAATAAAAAATATACCCGTAATTTAAGAAAATTATAAATTTATTCCCGTTAATTATTTTCGTAAAGAAAAGATTATAATTTTTACCGTACCTTTTTCGTAAAGGTTTATTTTTATTAAGAAATAATTTATTGCCGGCGTTTATTTTTATTAAATAAATGCGGCGCTTTTATTCGTTATTTTCAAATTGCTTAAGGAATTCGTTAAGGTTACGATCGAATTTTTCGTTATTTTGTAGCTATTCGGCGGAACTTTTTTCGGAATCGTTTTCGTTATTATTTTCGGCGCCGGCGAAATATACGCAAAGCCGTTTATTTCCCTTAAATTTATTAAAAACTAATCGGAATTTATTATTAATGGCGTTTTAATATAGGATTCCCTTAAAGATAATCTTTTTATTCGTATTTACGTATTATATATTTTTCGGGAATTTCGCCTTTATTTTGTAATTTTTAATTTAATGGTTTTATTTGCCATAATTAAAGCACTTATTATTTTCGGCTTTTGCGGCAAAGCCTTATTTAGCCGCGGCATAAACGTTACGGCTTTCGTTACGAAAATCGGCAATTTTTTTAAACCTCGTAGCTTGGAATACGATAATTATTATATCCGAAGGCTTTAATTAAATTATACCGGATTTGGTTTATATGGCCCTTATAACGGTTAAATTATAAAATGGCGTTATTTTTTCTTAAAGTTAAACGGTAACTAAAGAAATGCCGTAAATTTTTCCTTTAATCGCTTAACGAATAACTAATTCGGCTTATTAAATAATTATTTCGATTTTTTATGTATTATTAAAGTTTTCGAATCGGTCGTTAAAAATTAACCATATATTAAGTAAATTATTACGTAACGTATCGATAAGGATTTTTTTTGCATAATAATTATCGCAAATGTTTTTCGGCATTTTATAAAAGGCTTTGCAAATGCATTTCGCAAAATTTAATATATTTTCATTTTAATACGGAAATAACGTTATAAAATAAATTAACGCTTTTAAAAAGGCATTATAATCGTTTAAAACTTAAAAAATACATTTTACGAACGTTATTTAATTAAGCTTATTATTATAAATATATATTTTTATTTATTAAAAATTGCCGATAAATTCGCTTGTAATTCGGTATATCCAAAAATCGTATGGAACTAATGCTATTAAAAGGCGTTTTTAAATTTCCTTTAGTTTTTTTAAAATTTAACCGTCGGCCCAAACCAAGCGGAAATTTGGAAATATCGTTATTTTATTTTTCGCCTCGATATAATCCATTTCCGTAATATTATTCGGAAATATAATCGGAAATTATATCCTTTTTATTCGTTCTTTTTATAAACCTTAAATATAATTCATAACGGACGGCATATATACCATATTAATTTTTTATTTATTTACGGTTTATTATAATAAAATAAACGCTAAATATATAATATGTATTAATTTTAATCGAATTCGAACGATTTATAAAAACCAATTAACGATTTCGCATTACCGGCAATAACCGCTTTTCCGGTATTAAATATAAATTGTTATTATTATTATTAAATCCATTCGTTTTTTCGGCGAAATTATTAATCCGGCGTTTCGATTTTTTTGCTTTTAGGCTTAATATTGAAATGCGCAGTTATTTTCGTAACTTTATTCATTAAATAATTCAGGTTATTTTTTATCGAAATATTCCTTCGTTCGATATTTTCGAACTTTTTATCGAGAAGTTCGTATAGTATGCCGTTTTTTTAAGCGAACTTTGTATTCATAAAGAATTCGATAAAAGTATCGCCTTAAGCCGGAACGCCTTTAGGTTATTCTCCCGTATTGGCACTGCTTTTTGCTATCGTCGGTTATCGGAAAGAATTCGTAAGAAAATAAGGTAAATTTTGCATTATTGGCATTAACTTATAAAAATAGCTATTTATGTTTTTACATCCGGTTTTTCGAATCCTTAAGGAATTATTGCTATTAATAATTTACTTAGGATTATATTAAAGATTCGGATTAATTATTAAATTAAAGTTAATTATAATTATACGCTTTAAGTTATTAAAATTTTATATTCCGATTTTCCGATCCTTGGCATTATGGGGAATGCCCGGATCCATAAGGGGGCTAGCCGTCTGTATTATGTAAACATGCGACTACGTAAGAAGCCATGTTTTATTCGGAAAGGGTTTGGAAGCCGAGTCTACGCTAATGCCGTCTCGGCGTTACATATATAGACGGATGCTAGGTATGTACTCGGTGCTCGGTGGAATATACGAACATGAAGCTTACGAATCATTAGTTCTTTGCTGCATTGGGTCGTCTTAAAAGGCACTCGAATATGCCAGGTGCAGGTGCAACTTAGTGAGTTCAACATTTGCGCTGGACGATATTTCCACCCCTTTGAGTGCAAAGACTTGAAAGGCAGTCCCTGCTAGAAAACGAGGAGAACGTACCTAGGTAATCTACATACATACACAGGATCTTCGTACATACACCCACCAGGCAAACTCACTGGCTCACTGGCTCGCAATCTTGCATGCCACATGCATGCACCATGGCGGCATATCTCAGGGTAAGGGCTGTATGTATGTGCTCATGTATGTATGTATGTATGTATGTATGTATGTATGTATGTATGTATGTATGTATGTATGTATGTATGTATGTATGTATGTATGTATGTATGTATGTATGTATGTATGTACATATCTTGCACTGCCAAACGAGCTTTACTGTATGCTGGTTAGACTGCCCGGGCTTGAGTACCCTAAGGCATTACTGGTTAGGTATGCCCCATACGGGGATGGATAGCGTTGAACTGGCGGGCATTGGTACATATTGCCGATACATACAACGACTCGCGTACCTTATGGCTGTATGTAGACATTGGCCATTGGGCGTTGCCAATTGGACATTGAACGTTGGACGTTGAACATTCCAAGGTTCCATGCTGCATGAGGCCTTACTTCACGTATGTATGATTCATTCCTGCCGGCATTTCCTTCAAGCTTCCAAGTTGGATTCGTTCTGACTGTTACTGCGACATGTAGTTGAGTTATCCTGCTACCATTACTGTTACTGTTACTCTTGCCTTCGATACTTCCGATACTTCATACTTCGCATCTCTCTATTCCCACCTTCACTCTCACTCTCACTCAGTCTCATTCGCATTCTCATTCGCATATCAATCAGCATACCCCCCCATGGCATGTTTCAAACACACCGATCCAGCGAATAAACACCATCATTCTACCAGGTCTTCCCGGCGGATAATTATATCACACACACACCCAGCTACCTCGTAATTATCAGCAAGCAGATATAGGACCTCAGGTCGATTGATTGGGCGCGCCGTCCGAGTTTCATGTACTTGCCAGCACATAACTTATGCGTAGCTCTAACGCCGATGGTCAATTGGAACGGACTGGTTGGACAAGACCGGATAGGACCGGTCAGGACAGGTCAGGACAAGACAGGATAGGACAGACAGGCGGACCGGCGGACAAGATAGGCAGACGGTAGGGTAGTACGAGATCTACACTTCAAACCGGGTCCAGCGCATTGCCGACAAGAGTCGAGCCTCAAAAGACGAGTGAATAGCAGCTACCGCGACGGCGAAAGCGACGACGAAGGCGACAGCGACGGCAGCGGACTGCCATGTTTTCTTCGCCTCCCCCTCCTGAACCCCCCGAGAAAAGCTCTAGGAGACGGCCCGAACTCAGCATCAATGTGAACACACCCAGTAGCCCGTTCGCCACGGCATCCACGCCGACCACCCTGCCATCGAGCTCGAGAAGCAAGCCGCCCGTGTCGGCTCGTCTGCATAGACTTCCTGCCCCAAGCCCCAATACGCGGGACTTCGAAGACTCCTTCCTGGACGATGGTGCCCGCATGTCTATACTCGACCCCGAAGACACGTTAGCGAACAAAGAGAACGAACCGATGCATTCCAGACATGTCAACCGAAACACCAGGGACTCGCACGATCTCTCCTTTCCCGACCGCCAGATCACTCGCGATTCTCTCGTGACGAACATGCTGTCTTCTCTCGACAAGTTTTCTCTCGGACAGATCAGCACCCCTATGCGGCCCATGTTCGAAGACGATGACGCGTACGCTTCCCCAACACGGACCGACGACTACGCGCGATCCATGTCCTTCAACAACGCGAACTCCAACTCGAACCCACGCACACAAACCGCCACGGCACGGAATCGCATGAACAGCTCCGGCCACACGCCGAATCACGGGTATAGCTATAGTTCGGATCTCGAAGGCACGGACGAGGCTGCTAGCCGAGTATCCAGCCAATACTCCCGAGGGCGGCGTAGCAACAGCAGCTCGGGCTTCCAGTCGAGTCTAGCAAGGCTCGGCAGTCTACGAGAAAGGAGCCGCAACAGCCACCCAAGACGGCCATTGCATTCCAGAGGAGGGAAAACGAGCAAAAGCAGCAGCTCGAACAGCATTGATGCTGGTTATGCACAGGTCCTGACAACGCAGCAGTGGGTCCATGGCAACGGTGGGCGCTCTTCCAGTTTCGACTACGGAACGCGGCCCGCCCTGAATTCCCCGATATCAGCCACCCTGAAAGGGCCGTGGAACCCAGACTTCACCAACAACACCAACAACAACGACACCAACTCCTTCCTCGCCGATGATTACGAGGCCGCACCGACCCCGACCGTCCCTGTTGGTCCCCGCCGACTGACCGCGACATCCCCATCGGCCGCCATCGGCTCCCCCCAGCTCCCCCCATCGCCTGCCTTGCCCATGATGGATCCTGAAATCTCTCCGGCCGAGAGGAAGAGGAGCACGCAATCACGAAGTGGCACAAGGTCGAGGGGTGGCACCAGCCAGAAGTCCTCAGTGCAACCCAGCTTCGACCGTTCGCACGATATGCCACCAGTGCCCCCTCTAGACATGGCAGACCTCGATTCCGCCCCGGCACCACATATTGGCTATGGCAAGACGAAGGAGGCTGCGCGCGGGGGGCTACCCGCGGCGGCACAGCCCAAGGAGCGTCCGGGGTTCTTCAAAAGAATGTTTGGAGGTGCATCTCGGAACACCACTACTACTCCGAGTCTGACACAAGCCGCCCCCGTCGCTCCTGAGGCGGCGGAGCCGGCCGGAAGCAAACCGCAAGCTGCCAAGTCTGGCTCAGCGCCACCTTCCCGAGACTCGCAAAATCCTCCCCATGTGATACAGAAGAAATCGTCCTTCTTCAGACGGCGGAAGAAGTCTTTCAACGAGCCACCTCTTCCACCTCCGCCTGTCCCAACACCACCGGTCGATCTTGGTTCGTCCGTGGGCCGTTTGACACCTAAACCAGAAGTCAGTCCGGTCAGTAGCTTGCGCGAGCTAATGACTCCGTATCTGAAGGACAACAGCGATGCGCCATTGCAGTCGCCGGCACCGCCGAGCGAGGCTGTGTCGCCAGGATACAACAGTGAGATGGAGGAAGCCAAGCGGAGGCTGAGAGGGTTTTCTCCGGAATATGAGCCTAGTCCACATGCGACCATTCGGACCGTCAAGTCACAATCGGCGCTCAACACCCGATCGTCTACCGGTTCCTTCACACGATGGCAGGGCCAATCGGACACCCCGACTCGACAACCGCCAGAGGTCCCGAGTAAGAAGCTGCCCAAAGCACCTGATGAGACATTCTTCCACGATAGCAGCGACGAAGATAAGCCACAAGATGCGACACAAAGACGATCATCTCGACAACACAGTGGCAAGTCCTCTCCCGCCGCTGGGGGGTCGCGAGACAACCTGAGGGCTTCCGTCATTCGTGAAGAGCAGGTGTCGACGCCCAGACGCTCACCGAAACTAGGAGACTCTTCCAAACTGTTCTTGCCCAGCTTCCATTCCGACATGGACAAGGTCCACTCGACTTTGACAGTTCCGTCCGAAGGTTCACAAGCTTCCGGGAGACGCTCCATGTCGTCGGAATCGCGCCTCCGGTCCGCCGCTAGCCTGCCTAGTGTCAGGGTGGATAATACCGATGCTCGGCACAAGTTTACCGGGTCCCCTCTAGACGAGCCCAATGTTACGGTAGGAGAGCCAACCGAGGACGATCGACAGAAGGCTCGGGGTATTTTCGATGGAAATGAGGACTTCATTTCCAAGGAAAAGGCTGCTTCCTGGATGGGTGAAGAGGGGCTCGTGCGCCAACGGACCCTCCGCGCCTACATGGACCTCTACGACTTTTCGAACCACAGCGTGCTCAGCAGCCTGCGGCAGATCTGCACCCGTCTCGTCCTCAAGGCGGAGACGCAGCAGGTTGACCGAATCCTGGTAGCGTTCTCGAAGCGCTGGTGTGATTGCAATCCGAATCATGGATTCAAGACGATGGGTTTGTGCCATGCCAGTATCTATCTAGTGCGAAACCGTCCGCTAACAACAGACAGATGTGATTCATACGATGTGCTACTCCATCATGCTTCTCAACACCGACCTGCACTTAGCAGATATAGAGCAGAAGATGACGCGGAGTCAATTCGTGAAGAATACCATGATGACCATCAAACAGGCCGCACTCGAATCCGCCCCTGGCGCCTTCGAGCGATCCAGCGTCCTCCACGGCAAGACGGATCTACTCACCCCTACAGACGCAGATAGCCGCATGTCTGCTGGCCTGGATCAAGACCATCGGCTGAACTGGAGATCATCCTTCCGACCGCTGCCGAGATCCGAATCCGCCCAAGGCAACTACTTCGATGCCAGTGCCGACACGTGTGGCCCGCTCGTCAAGTCGCCATTCGAGGGCACCATGAAAGCCTGGGAGGCCCAGGTCGAGATAGTCCTGAAGGACATATATGTCTCGATCCGCGATGAAAGGCTGCCTCTGTTTGGCGCCGATGCGAACCCATCATCGCTGCACCAGCCAGGCGGCTTGACCGTTATGCACATGCTGAAGCGCAGTCCCAGCGTTCTGAGCAAGGCGCCTTCGGAGAGCCAGATCTCCACTCGCGGAAGGGTGAACGACGCCAGCCGGAACAATACAGGAAGGTGGTCTTCCAAAAGCAGATCACGACCCAGGCTGGGCGGTACAGGGTTTTCGTCGAGCCGCACGAGCTTTGAGGACGGGGGCTCGATCTGGAGCCCAGCCGGGTCCTCGGCAACTTGGAGCCGTTACTCCTTGGGTAGGACCCAAACTTCCATGTCCATGGATTCGTTCGCTTCTGGGTATCCCCACGGCGACTACCAGCAGTCGATTGGGTTCGCCAATGCGTTAAGCCAGGCCATCATTCGCGAAGACCTGCCGCCTGCCACCAGCGGGCAGTCGGTCTTGAGCGAAGAGCTCCCTAGCGCGCAGCTTCTAGACGACGAATCCCTCGAACTGGCGGGGCCGCCCTGGGTCAAAGAAGGCAATGTCATCCACAAGCACCACCTAGACGGCATAGACAGGAAGGCTAAAGACCGTAACTGGACCGAGGTCTTTGCCGTCGTCCAGAAGGGCACCATGAGTCTCTTCTCCTTTTCCACGAAGTCTATGCGCCATAAAGCTCGCCATGGTCGCAAGAATGCCGTGGGTCCAGGGGCCGTTGTGGGTGGCGGCAATTGGCAGGATATGGCTACGAGCGTAGGTTCTTTTTCCCTGCGCCAGACTCTCGCGTCGGCTCTTCCGCCTCCAGGCTACTCCCGTACCCGCTCACACGTCTGGGCCCTGAGTTTGCCCACTGGCGCCGTACACCTCTTCCAGGTGGGCACCCCGGAGATCAGCAAGGAATTCGTTCTTACGGTCAACTACTGGAGTGCGCGCTTGAGCACCCACCCTCTCATTGGCGGCGTCAGCAACATCGAATACGGTTGGAGTGATGCCATCATCAACAGTGCCTTGATAGATCCTATCAACGAATCCCCCCAGCAGCCTCCACGGCCCGGTAGCGCCGCAGCCGGCCGCACTAGCATGCACAGTCGCCAAGGCAGCCGGCAAAGCAGCCTGCGGTCCTCGTTCGATGTTGGTGGCGGCAACAGCAACCGGGCCAAGCTGCCGGGCGACAAGGTCACCATCTCAGACTGGAAGCCGCCCACGCAGTCGATGCGGCCCAGCAACTGTTCGGAGTCGGAGCAGCTGGAGACACTGGCGACCTATGTCCGGTCGATCGAAGAAGACCTGCAGCAGCACAACCAACTGCGGTCGCCGATGCTGCTGGCCTTCACGCCTCGCGGCCACAACGCCACCCGGGCCATGGCCAACTGGGAGCGCAAGAGCAGCCACCTCTTGCGCGAGATCGTCAAGTTCCGTACCTATGTCGATTCACTCCAGCATGCCAGCACACGTCGAGCCGAGATCTATGCCGAGCGCGACAATGCGCAGCGCGCGGCGCGCGGCGAGGACCTGACTGATGACGATGACGACGATGAGCAAGGGGAGGAGGGGGCTACTACTGCCGAAGGTGATGTCACGATTAGACCCTAATTAGTTAGTGGTAGCTATTGCCTGGCTGGTGAGCTAGGAAGCTATGGCTATGTTATAGCCAGGGGGCTTGCTTGTTTGATACGATGGGAGACCTCTTAATTATAATCAGGGCAACTTATACAAGTTGCTTATTTTTGGTTTGTTTTGTTGGACAGAAAAGAACAGAACGAAGCACGGATCCAAACTTTGCTTTGTGACTGAAAAGGGGGGCGCAAGTCGTACACTATATACATAAACGATTTTTGATTTGTTCTTTGCGATCGGCGGGAGGAGGGAAGAGGAGAAGGGGCAAGGAGGGAGAATAGGAGGGAGCAGGAGAGAAGGAGAGACAGACCGAGACAGAGGGTGGCATCGGGACTGTTTGCTTGTTTATGATACCCCCTCATCGGGTTTGCTTTGTCGTTTGTTGTTTACTATTGTCGTTCTAGCCGGTGATCCAGATTAAAATTCGTTCATGCATGTATATACAATACGAAACATTCCTATATCCTCACCCTCTTGGCACCTTGTTTGATTACTATACTCGTGCTGCTTTTCATAGGGCCATTGTCTTTGCTCGTAGGGTGGTTGCTACGGAATAGTAACTAGTAGCCAAGACGATACACCTCGAAGGCATAAGCCGTTATTCAGTAAGGGCTCTTCTTTATTTCCTCTTATATAGAATTTTAAATGAGTTAGTTCAGCTTAAACAATTTAAGCTAATTGAATAAATGATACAGTTCTTAATATAATTCTTTACAAAGATAGATATCGCAATTAAACCTTGTCGACCGTGCTGTGCTTTATAAACATTTACGGCGACTTTACATCGTTCTGTTTTCATCGTAAAAGCAGGTTTCGTGCCCTAGTCCCACCAATCTCGAGTCCCTGCTTATATATTACGAGAGTAAACGCCCTGATCTCGTTGCATTTTGATAACAATCTTCACCAAGAATTCGGGCACATGGATTGTGGGACCTTGAGGACTGTTCTCACTCACCAGTTGATTCAGCACATGTCGTTCGTTTAACCTCGGAATGAGGCAAACCCGCATCCCTCTGCCCGAGTCTAGCGTTAGCCAACTTGCTAATGCCAAGTATTCTGTTGGCTAGGCTAGTTAAGCACAACGGGAACCCGAAAATTAGCGCCAGGATATGAGGGGTTAGCGGAGCCTGCCTCCAGATAGTTGGATTCGGCCCGGGGAACTATAATCGGGCTAGAGAGGTGACACAACAGTCACCTCGGGGTATCTGAGGCTTCTCGCGAGTTTCTGTGAAAATATCACATCCCCTGGTGTATCACAGAAGCTTTGCTGGATAGAAAGCTCAGGCTCATACCTTACCAAATACGGACTGCCGATTTGTGATCTCTAATTCTCACGATACTAACAATGCAAGGGATAGTGAGCCCTTCGTTCCAACCTTAAAGTTGGCGAGTATATGTACATTTGATGAGTGAGTTTTGCCATTGCCGTTAGGCTCTGGATGCACATGATCCGAGGTATTGGATCGAATTGGCGATCCAGACATGTAACGTCATTGCTCTGAGAGCAATGGAGACTAGGCTAGAGTTAGATCTATTCTTACGTTAAGGATACTATGACACGCGTATATGAACCATCCTTAATCCCGAAATTGTGACAGGTATATCATTTTCAGGTTGAAATTCTTCAGTCACCTTACTTCTCAACCAAGGATGAAAAGGGGTATACATCGTTTTCTCTTCACCATATCCAACCGTTCAATACTCTGCCAAGCATAGCATACACCCTCTTGACATTCCTACTCCTAAGTACGGAAGCTCCTGCAGACAAACTGAAACCCCACCACATTCACTGATCTCCTACAATGATGGGGGCGCGATCTGCTTCACCGGCTAGGACGACAGAAATCCCTCTGGCCAAGAGAAACACCGACCTAGATCAGCTCATGGTTGTAAAGAATGGTGTAGGGGAAGGACGGCGATCGTGGGCGGAGTCTCTCGTTGACCTTCCCGCTGGGTCGGTCTTCTCGCCCATCACGAATGCGACAAAAGAGAGATCTCCTACATATGCTACGGTGCAGGCCGGGCGTGACTTCCACATACAACTCAACTGTGATCTTGTGTTCATCAACCACAGCTGCGAGCCCACACTTGAGTTTGACATGGAGCGTATGGAGGTACGCGTGGCACGAGACCGGGATCTTCATCAAGGAGACACACTGAGCTTTTTCTATCCGAGCACGGAGTGGACACTAGCAGAACCATTTGATTGTTGGTGCGGTGCTGGAGAGGGCAGATGCGTTGGTCGTATTGAAGGTGCGGTTAAGATGCGACCAGAGAAGTTGCGTCAGTATTATTTGAACGAGCATATTAGAGAGATGTTGGAAAAGGGGGTGAACGGACACGGGGTGGATGGGGACGATGAGTGAGAACCTCGCGTTCCTAAGCCAGGACCCGGGCAGGTTTTGTTGTTCCCACGACCTCGTTAAGGTCCATGTCAGCAAGTCAAGACTGATCTTGTCATTGCCCTCGTTTGATTCGGACGTTATCTTGTAATAGGTGCATAAGGATGTATTGGCCGCCTTGGATGTTGTTGGTTCTGGAAGGACAGCTCTAGAATACCTACTCATCTTTAGTGCACACATAATATACCGTACAGATTACGAGCAAACCAGCAAATCGAGAAAGATTCCTGAAACTACGTAGGAGTATAGCATAATACGCAAGTACCTGCTTATGTATGAAATTATTTAAGGTTACTTAAGTATTTAAAGGTTATTATTTTAACGCTTTTTTATTTATTAATAAACTTTATAAGTAATTATTAAATTATATTAAACTGCCGTTATTATTATTTTATTTTTATAAAGAAGTATAATAAAATCGATAATTATATTTAAATTAATTTATGAAATTAAAAAATATATAATTATTAATAAATTAAAGTAAATGCTTAATTATATATAAAAACTTAAAAAAAAACGCAAAACATAATTATACTTATAAGCTAATAAGTATTAAAGATGTTAGCTTTAAATTAATACATAGTATTTTAATCGTTATAATGTTCTTATATACTTAAATTAGCTCATATATAAGAAACCTTATTCTTTAAGCTATTAATTATTTATTAAATCTTAGCTGCAGCTATCGTGCGGGGAATGACAAGGATATAATGGATCGCCAAATCATATGCTGGGAATGGGAAGGCAAGAAAGAAAGGGGTCGATGGGGGTCATTAGATACAAGGGCCCACTCAAGGCTCATTACAGGATATACCCGAGAAGCAGAAGCGCATAATCAAAGAACTAGTAGTAAATCCATCAGATGAAAGTATCAACGTATTCACTAGGCTATGTAGCAACATGTTCTTCCAGCTAAGCACACGCTGACAAGGTGCTGTCGGATGTCTGCAGAGTTAATACCTTGGAAAAGTAACTTCGAATCCACGGTCCATCTACAGGACCTGCTGAACCGACCAGTCCGTCAGGTCGAAGGATGACTACACTTCCCTTCTTCATATTCACCCCAAACCTGTCATGCGCTGAGCTAGTAGAGTCATAATACGCATCACCAAACGGTCGCATGCCGATAGCCTCATATGGTGAGCAACCAATTACGGTGCTTACGGTGATCCAGCCGATAATCTTATTCGTCTTGAGTATAGTTTCTGAGCCCAGAAAATTTTCCAGCTCCTGTAGTGAGGACCGGGTCAAATTGACATCTCCTGTGAGAACCAGTACCCAGAACCTAGCGAAATTGCGCGTGATGCGCTGTAACCGGACCTTGTGATTTGTACCGGGCGTCGACAGCTCCACATCCGGCGGGCGGCTCCCCGGCACGACGGTCAGCTGCACTCGGGACTCTTGATTCAACACGTTGCGAGGATACGCGATGCCTAGGCCCGTGTTGAAGGGCGCGGCCTTGTCAAAGAGCTCACCCAGTGCCAAGTTCGGGTCGGCGTCTGGATCCCCCTTATACCAGGATGGCCACTTGCGTGACATGAGCATCGCGATGTCCCTATCATAGTCTATCAGTTGTTGCACTGCCGTCTTGCGCTCTGTAGAGTACGTCTTGAGGACGCTATCCCGGGTTATGCCGCGGATCTGTAAGGCGAGCTTCCAGGCCAGGTTGACGGCGTCATGAATGCCCGTATTCAAGCCCTGAGCCGCGCCGCTGCTGTGAGTGTGTGCAGCGTCACCGCAAATAAAAATGCGATCCTTGACCGCGAAATCTCGAGCCATACGTTGTCCAATCGTGTACCTTGACTTTGTCAGCCACACCCCCTTTCTTCTAGGCGGCGTATGGCACGTCGCATGGCAGGAACCTACAATGTCCACCAGTGAACTTCTTTGAATTCAACTTTGAAAGGTTTCATGCTTTCGATCGCCTCCTTTACGGCAACTTCCTGTGTGACACCCTCCGGATACCTGGAGGCGATTTCGGGACTGTAGGCGTACCCGATTCGCGTGCCTCCGTGATCGAGCGGTGCCCAGAGCACATTGCCATGTGTCCGACTCTCGATTGCACTTGTTTCTTCCAGTTAGGATCATGGTAGGTAGGAAGCGCCATCACAAGGCAGTCTAACTTACCCGTATGAGCGATTGAGCGGCATGTCCGTCTCCACAAGCCCGTCAATGCGAATCCACTGGTCTTCTGACGTATCGCCATCAAATGGAATGCCCGCATGCCTACGAACAAAGCTGCGACCGCCGTCGGCGCCGACAAGATACTTGCTATAGCGTCGCAAGCCAATTAATCACTCGTGATCGCATTTCGCAGTATCATCTTCCTGATCTTACCTTTTCAGTTTCAACGTGGTATTTGTCTTCCTATTCATAAAGATCGATGTTACGGCATAGGAGTTGCTTGGAGTGGAGTCATCTACCTCGAAGTCGATGCATTCGGTTGATTGGGAGTAAGAGGCGCCCACAGATTCTACCTTTTCGCGCAGAATAGCCTCAGTATACATCTGACGTAAAACGAGCGTAAAGTCATAAGTCGTATCGCCCATCTTCTCCATGAATGTCCAGACTCGGCCGGGAACTCTGTTCTTGGCATCAATGGGTTAGCAGGACGATACCAAAGAGCCTCTTGCGGGGAAGCGACAGCGCGGTGGTAAATTAAACGACGCACATTCTTTCTCCATCTTTGTAAGTGACGCTGGTTCTACAAGCGAAGCCAAGCTGCAGCATGGGGTCGATCGTGTCGAGCTGGTCGAGCTGCTCCGTGGTTCTGGGAAAGAGCGCGATAGCCCGTCCGAATGCATCTTGGGTGTTCTTGTCGTGCTGCTCGAGGACGCATGCTGACACGCTAAATCGCTGCAGTTGGTATGCCATCAGAAGGCCTACTGGTCCGCCACCAACAATAACCACATCGTACTCTGCAGTTTCCAAGGCTACAGCCATTTCGGCAGCTAAGAGCTTGCACTTTAGATTGAATTAAACTGTTCTCGTCCGGTTCATCGCGCTTGCGCGAGGTCTTTAGCTATTATAAATGTTATAAGCTACGCCTAGCTTAAAAAGAGTTTTATTAAATACATTTTACTTTTTATATTTTACCCTTTAAATTTATTTATAACCGGCCGGATAATTAATTAATAAACCGTCTTAATAATGATTTTATTTTTAAATACTTATATTTTATAAATTAATTAATTTATTTATTTGTTTTTAATAATAATAATAATAATATTTTAACTTTATAATAAAAACGTTTAATAATAACGCTTATATTTATAAATATTAATATATTTAAAAACGATTTATAATGCGTTATAATCTCTTTAAACCTATTAATTCTTTTTATATTCTTTAAATAAAACCTTTAATTTTAAATCAAAGTAATTAGTTTTATTATCGCGTTATTTTCTTTTCTTATTACGGCTTATATTTATTACGTTATATTTAATTAATCTTATTTATCGTATAGAATTAAATAATAAATTAATATATAACTTTTAAAATAATATAAAGCCTTTTAATTTATTAACTTAATAATATAATCGCGCTTTATAATAATATTTACGTTATAATAACATTAATAAATAAAAGACACATTTTATTAATTCTTAAAAATTAGTATATAATATTAAGTTTTAAAAAAGAAATAAAAAGATATAATAATTAAAAACCATTTATATATAAAATAAATAATAAGAAGTAAACTTTTATTATTTTAAAAATAATAAAAACATTAATTATTTTATTTATTCTTTAAGTTATAAATCGTTATATTATATATTTTTCGAAAAGAACTTTCTTTTAAAGCGTTATAACTTTAAATTATTCTTACTTTAATTAAAAGTAATTCATTATAACCTAATAATTATCGTTTATATTTATACGTATAAGGTTATTTAAGGCATTATTAATGTATTAAAAAAGGTATTTCCGTTTTTCGTAAATACGTTTATTTTTTATTTTCGAATTTTTAAAATTCCTTATTTATAAAGGGTTAATTATAATTATTTTGCCGGTTATTATTATTACGTAAAATGCGTACTAATAAAAGTAAACGAAATGCTTACGATTATAATAAAAGTAAAGTTTAATGAAATATAATTATTAACGTTAAATTTTAATAATTAATTAAAAAGTAAAAGCGAAAAGTTTAATAAGTTTAACGAAGTTAAATTTAAAAATAACGATAAAACTAATAGTATTTACAATTTCGAGAAATATATTTATAAATTAATAAAAACTATAATTACCCGAATAAGAAACATAAATGCCGATGTTAACTTTATTATAAAATCATTATTAATACTTACTTAATAACTTAAGAAAATGGCTAACTCTTTAAGATTAATATAAATAAAGTGCGGCGCTTAAAATTTCTTTAACGCTTATAACGAATATATATAAAAAAAATCCCGAACTTTCGGGCTTTATAAAAAACCCTTTCTTTTATATTAATAAATATGTTAAATATTATAATATAAATTAAAATAATAAATTATGAAAAATACTAAAAAGCTTTTTTATATAATAGCGTTTTTTAATATTTAATATATAAAGATTCTCTTTTTTATTTTAATAATTATACGACTTAAATAATTATAACGTATCGTATTTATTATAAAACGCTTATAATACGCGAAAACTTAAATTACGAAAAAAAATAAACACTTAACGCCTTTTTAAAAAAGAAAAATAAACGAAACGTTAAATATTTTTTGCTTTTTTAAACGTTTATTAGCGTCGATTAATATAACGTAAACACTTAACTCTTAGGATTTAAGTTAATTTAAGTAGGTTAATTATATGCGAAAATTAACCACATTTAAATACGGTTAATTTAACGCTTATTAATGCCGTTAATTACTAATACGCGATTAATTTAATGCTTATTAATAAGGTTATTTATTAATACGCGACTAATTTGTTTAATATAAATAATTATTAATATTATCGAATTTAAAAGATTATAAATAAGAACGAATTCCGATATAAGTTTTATTATATTAAAGAAAAAAAGCGATTTTTTGTTACAAAGTACGTTATGCCATTGCATTAAAAGCGTATGCTATTTTAGAAGTTATTGGAATGATACTTATCTGACCATATATAAAAGCTAAAATGGCTATATTACGTAACATATGCCTACCGATAAAGCATTTGTATCGGCGTTCTTGGCGGTAATACGCGCTAAGGTGGCATAATTGCTTTAAGGTTGTTCTTATCGATAAGGGTCCTTATGGCTTATTAAATATACGTATATAAGGTATTGCTATAACATAATTATACGTACGCGTAAGAAACTAATGGCACTTTATTAGCGACCGTATTACTGATAGGATTCGAATCCAGGTCTTAGGAATAAAACGTTTAGGAAATGCTACCATATGTTACAAAATGCGCTATGCCATTGCGTTAAAAGCGTATGCCATTTCAGAAGTTATTGGAATAACACTTATCTGACCATATATAGGAGCTGGAATGGCTGTATTACGTAATATCTTTAATTTAAAGAATAAAAAAGCTTTTTATATATAATATATTAAGCTATTAAATATAAATTATTTAGTTATATAATTTAAGCTTTTTTATATAGCCCTTATATTATAATATATTTTTTAAATTAGCTGCATATAAAAGTATTAATTTATAAAAAAGCGAATTACTAAATAAATAAAAAAGTAATTTCGTAAACTTAATAAAATGCAATTATAATACGTAATAATTTAATTTAATTAATATATATTTAAGAATTATATAAATAATTATTTAAATAATGCGTTATTAATTATGTATATTTATTTTATAAATATTAAAGTATAAATAAAGCGCCTTTTTTATTTTATTTTATTCTTTTTTTTTATTTTCTTTAAGTATTATTTATAAAACGATATATAATTTATTTAAAATTAAAAATAAAAACGTACCTTTTATATTAACCGTAATTGCATTTCTTAAAATAAATAAAATGAAACAACTTAATTTAAAGATTCGCCGCAAAAATTACGTCCGCGCCGCCGCCGAATTTGCCGCCGCCGTTTAAAGGCGCGTTATTTACCGCGCCGCCGCCGCTTAAAAACGTACCGCCGTTGCTATTGTTAAAAAATAAGCCCGCGTTATTACCGTTACCGAAAAGCAAATCCGCGCTGCTGCCGTTATTAAAAAGGCTTACGTCGCCGCCGCCGAGCTTAACCCCGAATTAAAAGCCCAGCTTTTTAATGCCTTCGTTTTTGTCGTTAACGACGAGTTATTTTTTAAGCCGGAAAAAACTGGCCTAACCCTTAGGACTTAGGTTAACCAAAGCAGGTTAACCACATACGGGGGTTAATTACATTTAGGTACGGTTAATTATTAATACGCAGTTAATCATTAATACGCGGTTAACCAGTACGCGGTTAACTATTAGTACGCGGTTAACTAGTATGCGGTTAATTACCTTTAAATACGGTTAACCTATACGTACGTACTAATTAGGTGCTGGCTATACGTACGTATTAATTAGGTAATGGCTATATGTACGTATCATTTAAATACGATTAATTATCTTTAAATGCAATTAATTACCTTTAAATACGATTAATTTAATTATGTTATACGTATGTGTTAATTAAGTATTAATTATATATACGTATTAATTAAGTATTAATTATTCGTATATATTAATTAAATAATAATTATATATACGTATTATTTAAATATAATTAATTATCTTTAAATGCGATTAATTATTTTTAAATACGATTAATTTAATTATATTATATATACGTATTAATTAAATGATATATATATATATATATTAAATATTATATATATATTTTTATTATTTTAAGTTTTTATTATTCGATTCGGTTTTAATATTTTCGTTTCGCGATTTAAATTTTTTATTATTCGAATCGGCTTTAATAAAGCGGATTTAAACGGATTTCTTGCCGTTCTTGGCGTTTTTATGGCTTTAAATTAGTAATAATTAATAAATAATTCGGCATTTTTATTCGTTTCTTTTTTATTTAAAAATTCCGTTATTAACCGGCGTCGAAGCGGTTTTTAAAAAAAACCAATTACTTATCGGTTATAAAAACATAACGGAATTTCTATTAAATTACGAATTATATAATTACCGAACCGAAAACTTTAACGCCGTATTAAGGCCTTATTGTATTTATACGAAATTATTTCGAACCGAGACTTAATTCGACGAATATATATATACGTCGCTATTAAGCCAATTCGAAACTTTAAGGCTTTATTATAAGTTAATACGAAATAGCTTTTCGTATATCGATTTTCGAAATAAAAATAGTTTATAAAAACGAAAAAATATAATAAAAAATATTTAAGGCAATTTCGTATAATCGTCGCAATTATAGCCGCGATTCGATATTTTTTAATTTTTCGTATCGTTTTAATCGTATTCGAAATCGCTGGCGTTATTTTAAATAATAGCAAAAAACCGTTTATTTTTACCATTAATAGAAATGGCATTACGGAAAATGAAAATATCGATATTAATATCGATATCGTTTTAATTCGAATTTATATTTAAATAATTCGAAATTTATAAAGTTTTATAATTTTAAAAATAATCGTTTATTTTTATTATTATTAAAAACGGCCCTTAAGGGTCGAATCGATGGCGGGAAAAGGTCACGTATCGGATTGGTTATTATTATTAAAAAAGAAGAAAGGGAAAATTTTCCGGGCGGGGGGGGGGGGGGGGGGGGGGGGGGGGGT
>JAKJXP020000166.1:0-12776 GCA_022225965.2 Diatrype stigma | reverse complement strand
GGGGGGGCAGGGTATTTATACCCTAAAGGCGGTGTACAATTTGTTCTGCCGGTCAGGTCGTCGTCGCGTCGACGCCGGCTAGGGCAGGTGGTTCATTTATACTCGGAGCGATGCACCGGCCGTACGGGCCACCCCGCATCGCCTTTTCCTTTTCCTTATAACCTACCTTCGCTTATTTAACATAACGGCACCATATTTAATGATACGTATATCGTACGTTGCGATGCAAAGCCGGACCGGCTTCGCGTTATAACCTTTTTTTTATTTAACAAATGGCTTTAGGCCTTTTTATAATAAAGAACGGGCAAAGACCGTTTTAAATACCTTTTATATGTAACTAAAAGAGCGATTTCGATACGAATTAATAGATTTTTTTTTCGACTTCGGTTTAAGGTTTCTTATTATGCTAAAACTAAACGTATATCGGCATGGCTCTTCGGGCCGTCGATCGCGTAATATTATATATATATTAAAAACGGTATTAATATGGTTTATTTTTATTATTAATAAAAATGATATTATTAAAAATAAAAATATCGATATCGATATTAATATCGTTTAAATTCGAATTCGAATTTAAATAATTTAAAAAATATAAATATTTATAATTTTTAAAAATAACCGTTAATTTTTATTATGTCATTAACGTTAATTAAAATAATAATAAAAAAGCATTTATTTTTGCTATTAATAAAATGGCATTATTAAAAATGAAAATATTAATATCGATATTATTACCGTTATTACTATCGTTTTAATTTGAATTTTCGTTTAAATAATTCGAATTATATAAAATTTCATAATTTTAAAAATAATTATTTATTTTTGTTATTAATAAAAGCGGTATTAATATTTATAACGTAAAAACGGCATTAATACGTAATCGCTTAAACGACTTAAAAATATTACCGTCGCCGACGATTTTATTAATATTAAAATTCGTAATAAATTCGGCTTAAATAATTATATCGTTTTACGTTTTAACGAATTTTTTTATTTTTTAAAATTATTATTTAAAGTTATTACTTTTAATAATTACGTCGTTTTACGTTTTAATGAACTTTTTAATTTTACGGAATTGCTATTTAAAGCCGTTAGTTTTAACGATTACGTCGTTTTGCGTTTTAACGAATTTCTTAATTTTGCGAAATTATTATTCGAAGCCGTCGGTTTTAATAAATTTTTTAATTCTGCAAAATTGCCATTTAAGGCCGTCGGCTTTAATGAATCTTTTAATTTCGCGGAATTATTATTTAAAACCGTCGGCTTTAATAAATTTCTTAATTCCGCGAAATTATTATTCGAAATCGTCGGCTTTAACGATTATATCGTTTTACGTTTTAGCGAAACTTTTAATTCCGTAAAAGCTAATTTAAAAAAGCCGTAATTTTTATCGAAAAAAAAACGTTATTATATATACGAACGGCTTTTCGAACGGATTTAAAATAAATTATTAATTTATAATTTATATAAAAAAACGTTATATATTATAAGCTACGGTTCGTAATATTTAATTTTTATCGTATTTAATATAAAAGTTATTAAAACTTAAAATCCTAACCCCTAGGACTTTGGTCAACCTAAGCAGGTTGACCACATACGGGGGTTGACCACATTTAGGTGGGGTTGACCACTAGTACGCGGTTGACCAGTACGCGGTTGACCACCTTTGGGTACGGTTGACCTGTACGTACGTACGTACCAATTGGGTGGTGGCTGTACGTACGTACCATTTGGGTACGGTTGACCACCTTTGGGTGCGGTTGACCACCTTTGGGTACGGTTGACCTATACGTACGTATCAATTGGGTGGTGGCTGTACGTACGTACCAATTGGGTATTGGCTGTACGTACGTACCAATTAGGTAATGGCTGTATGTACGTACATTTGGGTACGGTTGACCACCTTTGGGTGCGGTTGACCACCTTTGGGTACGGTTGACCTGTACGTACGTACGTACCAATTGGGTGGTGGCTGTACGTACGTACCATTTGGGTACGGTTGACCACTTTTGGGTACGGTTGACCTGTACGTACGTACGTATCAATTGGGTGGTGGCTGTACATACGTACCAATTGGGTATTGGCTGTACGTACGTACCAATTGGGTAATGGCTGTATGTACGTACCATTTGGGTACGGTTGACCACCTTTGGGTGCGGTTGATCACCTTTGGGTACGGTTGACCTGTACGTACGTACGTACCAATTGGGTGGTGGCTGTACGTACGTACCATTTGGGTACGGTTGACCACCTTTGGGTACGGTTGACCACTTTTGGGTACGGTTAACCTGGCTGTATTGTACGTACGTACCAATTGGGTGCTGGCTGTACGTACGTACCAATTGGGTATTAGCTGTACGTACGTACCAATTGGGTATTAGCTATACGTACGTATCAATTAGGTATTGGCTATATGTACGTATTAATTAAATATTAATTATATATATATATTAATTAAATAATAACTATATATATGTATTATTTAAATACGATTAATTATTTTATTTAAATATTAACGTAAATTTATAAATTTATTTATATTATAATAAAACGAAAAATTATTATATTACTTTTTTATTTATAAAAATTAAATAAAATCAATTATTTAAAATAAAAAAATAACTTAATATATATATAACGGTTTATATATTTTTAAAACGATTAATGTTAATATGAATTAAATTTTAACGAATTAATTTAATGTTTATTTTAAATTATAAATAATTTATATTAATTTTAATATAATTAATTTATAATTTAATTTAAATTATAAATAATTAACTTTTATAATAATGTTATTTAATTAAAATTAATTTTATTTATTTATTATAATTTTAATTTATTAATTAAATATATTCTTTATTTATATAAATTATCGATTTAAAATTATTAATATTTATAATTATATTTATAATTATATTTATAATTATATATGATTATTATTAATTATTTAATTTATATAAGCAATTAAATTATTATTTATTTATTTATTATAATATTACTTTTAATATTTAAAATTTAAATTAATTTAAATAAATTAATTATATACGAAAATTAATTATATTTAAATACGGTTAATTATTAATATATAATTAATTATTAATACGTAATTAATTAATATGCAATTAATTATTTTTAAATACGATTAATTTATATATATATACGTATTAATTAAATAATAATTATATATACGTATTAATTAAATAATAATTATATATACGTATTAATTAAATATTAATTATAAGTACGTATTAATTACATATATATTATTTAAATACGGTTAATTATTTTTAAATACGATTAATTTAATTATATTATATATACGTATTAATTAAATATTAATTATATATACGTATTAATTAAATAATAGCTATATATACGTATTATTTAAATATTATTAATTATTTTTAAATATAATTAATTATTTTTAAATATAATTTATTTATTTATATTATATATATATATTAATTTAATATTAATTATACGTACGTATTAATTAAATAATAGCTATATATACGTATTATTTAAATACGATTAATTTAATTATATTATACGTATATATTAATTTAATGCTAATTATACGAACGTATTAATTAAATATTAATTATATATATATTTTAATTAAATAATATATATATATATATATATATATATATATTATAATAATATAATAATATAATATTTATTTATTTCTTTATAATTTTTAAAATAAAAATAATAACGAATAATATTAAAATTATAAAAAACGAATTTAATTTTAAATAATATTTTTAAAATATATAAATGTTTTTATATAATTTTAATTAATTTAATAATAATAATAATAATAATAATAATAATAATAATAATAATAATAATAATAATAATAATAATAATAATAATAATAATAATAATAATAAATCGTATAAAATTTTAAGATTTAATTTTTTTAATTTTAAATTAATTTTAAATTAATTTTAAAATATATATCGTAAATAACTTTTTAAAATGTTTTAATTAATAAATTATAAATTTTAATTTAGCTTTTATGATTTTTTTCGTTAACGGATTTTTTAAGCCCTTTATTTATAAAAATTATATTATTTAATAATTCGTTTAATTAATTAAATATTAATTAAAACCTTTATTATATATTTTATTTTTAAATAAACCATTTATTAATTTTTTTTTATAAAATATAAAAATTTATTTTTTTAATACTAAATAAAATCCGTACGTTTTATTTTAATTCGAAATATAAAAATTTAATTGCGATATTAATTATTTAAAGTTTTTTAAAATACGAAACGGCCAATTTTAAATAAAGCTATTAAATAACATTATTTTAACCGGAGATTATTTTGTAAAAATAATGTAATACGGAAATTATATCCAGAAATTTAGGCTTAGGAAATACTTCGAACGTTTTTGCCTATAATTAATCGGACCCGTTACGTTCGTTTTGGCGACTGGTCGAACCAATTAATTCCGTTTTGCTAATCAATTAATTTCCATTTTTTATAAGTATTATATATAAATAATAACAAAATCCATTTATTTTATACGTACGGCCAATAGCATTATTATATTTCTGGATTTCATTTAAGTTTATTTCAATTTACTTATAATTTATTTCGATTTGCTTTAATTTGTTTATAATTTTTTCGTAACTTGCTTTAATTTATTTATATATTTTATTATATTATTAAATTATTTTAGCTTTTTTTAAAAATCTTTTTATTTTTCTTTATAATTTATTTGCGATGCATTATGATTTTTTTATTTTTATTCGTAATTTATTCGTAATATATTACGATTTTTTTATTTTTATTCGTAATTTATTTGCAATATATTACGACCTTTTTATTTTTATTCGCAATTTATTCGTAATATATTACGACTTTTTTATTTTTATCCGCAATCCATTTGCAATGTATTACGACCTTTTTATTTTTATCCGTAATTCATTTATAATGCATTACGATCTTTTTATTTTTATCCGTAATTTATTTGCAATATATTACGATTTTTTTATTTTTATCCGCAATTTATCCGTAATATATTACGGCTTTTTTAAATTTTATATGCAACCTATTCGTAATGCATTACGGCCTTTTCGAATTTTACGTATAATTTATGCATAATTCTTTTAAGTTTTATACGCAGCCTTTTCGTTATAATATAGCGCATTATAAGTTTTTCGAAACTTATTTGCAGCCTATATATAGCTTTTTCGAGTTTTATTAATATAAATCATTTTATAAATTCCAAGATTTGCTATGCTTATTAATAATTTTAATTATTAAATTAATTTATTTATAAGCGATATTTGTATATTTTTATTTAAAAATGCCTTTTTTATTGCAATTATATTTTATAAAACGTATATATGTTTATATTTTTATTTCGAATTGGTATTAATTTTATTTTATTATATAGGCATTTTATTTTTATACCGTAATAAATAATCTTTTTCGTATTACCTTTAGATATGCGGTTTTTTAATTTCCTGGTTCTTTTTAATTTGGTCCTTTTTAATTAGTTTTTTTTTAGCCAGTTTTTTTTTAGCCAGTTCTTTTTTAGCCAGTTTCTTTTTAGCCAGCTTTTTTTTAGCCAGTTCCTTTTTAGCCAGTTCCTTTCTAGCCAGTTTTTTTCTAATTAGTTCCTTTTTAGCTAGTTCCTTTCCAGTTAGTTTCTTTCCAGCCAGTTTTTTTCCAGCCAATTCCTTTCCAGCCAGTTTCTTTCTAACCAATTCCTTTCCAGCCAGCTCCTATCCAGCCAGCTTCTTTTTAGCCAGCTTCTTTCTAGCCAGTTCCTTTTTAGCCAGCTCCTTTTTAACCAGTTCCTATCCAGCCAGCTTTTTTTTAGCCAGCTTCTTTTTAGCTGGCTTTTTAACAGGTAACTCCTTAATAGGTGGCTTTTTAATAAGTGGCTTTTTAATAGGTAATTTATTAATTTTTGGCTTATTAGTTTTTGGCTTATTAATTTCTGGCTTTTTAATAATTGGCTTATTAATTTCTAAATTCTTAATAGCCAGCTTTTTAATTTTAGCCTTTAGCCCATTTTTATTCGATTTTTTATTTTTTAATAATTTAGTTACGTTATTTGCTTAAATTTAATCGACGTCGTATAAATTTAATTTACGAAATACTTAGCAATATGTATTATCGTAATAAATAGGTTTAAAATAATTTATTTCGTATAATTGCCGTTCGTTTTAAATAATACATTATTTAACGAAATTACCGATTATAGCGACATTATTAAAAAAAGCCGTTGCAAATTCCGATATTATTTAATTTACGGACCAAATTAAATTTTAATAACGATACGTTTTAATTAAATTTAAAAAACGAATTAATATTATAAACCCTTTTTTAAATTTAATTTTATTTTATTTTTAATTATTATTTGCTTTTTTTATTTTTTATTATTTTAAGTTTTTTAAATTTATTAATAAAATAATTTTCCAATTTAATATTATTAAAAATACGGTTACGTTAATATATTTAATTTATTTTTTTGCCGTTTTTATTATTTTTTAATTTAATTATGGCATTATTTATTTTTTAACCGCGTAATAAGCCGTATAATAAGCCGCATAATCGTTCGTTTAATTAAGTTATTCGAACTATTCGTATTTTTGTTTTGGTTAATTATTACGTAACGCCTAAACGTATATCGACGTTAATATTAAAACCAACGTTATAATTTTTCCAGCTATAACATATTAGCCTTAATTATAATTTATAAGCTTTTTTCGATCTTTCGTTTTTTTTATTTTTTAAGCGAATTCGAATACAAAAACGAAAATAATTCCGAATATATAATTATGCGTTTTTTTAAATAATTAAACGTAAATAACGGTAATAAATTTAATTTTTAAAATATCGTAATTTCGACAAAAAGCCGATATAATATAAAGGCAATAACCAAAAGTTTACGTTATTTTTTAAAAACGCAACTATTAAAAGGCGATTCGATAAAGCCTTAAAAACGGAGCAAATATATTTCTGCCCGCGTTATTAGCATAAATAATTCGATATTAAATTATTAAATATAAATATTTGCATTATTTATTAAATAAAGAATAATAAGAAATTAATAAACGAGCCTTTTTATTTTTTTATTAGCAATAATTTAAATTTTAATTACGTTTTTTTTTAGCTTATTCCGTTTAAAATAATTAAGGAATTATTTATTATAAAAATTTATATTATAATTAATATTTTTATTATTCGTTTTATTATTATATAATTTAATTAATTAATTAATTTTTTATAAATTCGTAATTAATAATATAAATATACGAAATATATTATGCATTTTTTACGTAATATTAATAAGGTATATAACGAATTGCCTTTATTTTTAAAGCATTTCGACATAATTCTTTTTCGTTTTAAAAATATCGATAATGTTCCAGAAATAAAACGTTAATTTCGCCGGCGATTTCGTATTCGTTATTAAATTATATATATATGGTTAAATTTTTTTTTTACAAATTATCCGGATTATATAAATTTTATATTAAATTATTATAACTTATTTTAATTATTTAAAAATGGCGATATTTACGACTTACTTAATATTTACGAAACGAATAAAATATATATAACGGTAAATCCGGATACGGATTTCATAAATGAAGTTATTTTAAAAAATATCGATACATACAATAAAGCGGCGGTTTTTAATTTATTTATTAAAACATTTAAATTAAATCGCTTAAAAAAAGATAATAAAAATGATCCGTCGTTTTCGGAATCGAATATATCGTTATAAATAATTTAATTAAACGTTATTTATTATTTTTTAATGCTATTTATGCGATAAATTCTTTTTAATAAGTTCAATTAATTTTGCGCTTTATTTTTTTTTACGTATTTTATATTTTATCCTTATAATAAGGCCGATTTTATTAAATTTCGGTAACGTATTATTAAATATTAAAATTATTTTAATTATATTATGCGTTAAAAAAATAATCGCTTTATTAAGTATTATATTTTTCGATATATTATATTAAATACTTTAATACGTAAGTAAGTTCGTAATTATAACCGTTATTTTATAAATAAGAAATTTAATTCGCTTATTTTTAAGCGCCAATTATAAAAGGCTTTTAAAAATTCGAATAAACCTAAGGCATAAATTATTTTTAATTATATTATCCGATTTATAAATATTATTAAAGGCATTCGTTTTTTTTAATATAAGCATCGGCGAAAATTAAAAGCCTTTTTTTATTACTTAAAACTGCCGTTTATATTTATTATTTTAAATTCGATAAATTTTTATTAATGGAATTTATATCGTTATATGCTTAAATTTAACCGATAAAAACAATTAAACGAATATAAACGAATAAATTTATTTCGGCGCTTATTACGTAAAAATCCTTATATTGCTATATGGCATTTTTTTTTCGGATTATTTTATTTCGAAAAATCGTATTGGCGGAAAAATTTAATTTCGGCGACTTTTAATACCGCTTCGAATAATAGGATTATAATAACGATTACGTTTATAAATTATATTAATTTAAAGGTAATCTTTTTTCGAATATGGACATATAAAAAGGTCGAAACATATACGTTAAAATTTAGGGCTATTATATTATTGCCATAAATCCTAAGCTTTAAAAAATCGGCCGCGGCAATACGAATAATAATTCGTTATATATTAATTCTTTTTATACGGAACTTACGTAATAATAATTAAATAATATCGTAAACCGTTATTAACGTTATAAATATTTTATTACGTATTATTTCCGGATTACCAAAAAGGCGACTAACGAAATTCGGAAAAAAAACGAAAAATTATTAAATCCCGTTTGCCGCTTTAATTTTTTACGCTTTATACGAAACAAATTTCGCGTTATTAAAATAAAAAATAAATTTTGGTAATTATTTAATACCGTACGTAATAATATTTATTTTAATTAATTTAATTTATTAATAATTATGTCGTAATTAATTAATACGGATATTTTTCCGTATATTAACGATGCGGCTATTATTAATTATATAACTAAATATTACGGCAAATTCGAATAATAATTTATTACATATATTTAAATTATTTAATTTATTTTGTCGTATATAATTAATAATAATTTCATATTTTCGTTTATTTTTAAGCTTATAAATAAACTTATCGAAAAAAGGAATTATTTTGCTTAAAAAGTTTATTATTATTTATTATAACTTTCTTTATAAGAAAATAATCGTATAATACGTAACGTCGATTGTTGCCTTTTTAAAAAGCATATCCGAATCTTAAACTTTAATGGTAAAAGCAACGAAATTAAAAAAAGCGCTATAACTTAAGAAAAATATAAGCAAAAAGGTATATATATGAAATACGTTTCGTATTTCGAATTCGTCGAACGTTAAAATTTTAAAGGTTAGGACTTTAAAAAGTGGCATATTATTAATGCATAACCTAAAATATTAAATTATTTCCTTTATTATAAATTTATTCGAATTTATTAATAATTTTTTAACTTTTATTAAATAAAGCTATTATTAAATTATTTTTATTATTATATTAACGAATTATTAATTAATAACGAAATTAAATTCGATAATTATATCGTAACATATATATATTATATATAATATTATATTTATAAAAATAATTATTACGATACGATTAATCGAAAAAATATTTAATCCGATAATAAAAAGTTCGAGCCTAACTTAAATAATGCGAATAATATTATTTTAAAAAATTAGCAATATATTATTCGAATAATGCTAAATTTTTTATCCAAATAAGAAAACGTTAAATTATTTAGCCGCCATAATATTAATATTAATTACGATTAATTCTTTTATATTAATTAATACGTTTACGAAAACTTTATTAACGGTAGCTATTAAAAAAAATGCCGCAAAAAATATTCCGATAATTACGATATTAAAAATTTGCCATTAAATATAATTAAAACTTTAAATCCTAAATAACGAATTATATATAACATAATAATTAATTATTATTAAAGCTTTTTTATCGGTAATTAATTAAAATAATTATTATTATACGTTAATAACGATAATAAAATTAAAAGGTTTTATTTTATTAAAATTATATCGTTATATTTTTAATAATTATTTATAATAAATAAGTTATTCGTAATTCGAATTATTTTAATTAACGTAATTAATAATTAAATTAGCGGCTAAATATTATATTCTTTATTTCGTTTATTTATTAATAACGAATATAAGTTTTTAATAAAAAATGCTAGCTTATTAAATATTTTATAACGGCGTTTTCGTAACGTTTATTTTTTTATTATCGATAAAAAAAACATGCTTGGCTTATAAAATTTAAATTAAATTAATCGACGGCTTTAAAAGATTTTTCTTAATTGCCGTAATAATTATTTTGGCGATTTAAATATATTGCTTATTAAAGATTTCTTTTAATTACCTTTCGTTATAAATAAACCGTTATATATTTTTAAATAATTAATTAAATATTACGATATTATTAAATACGGATTATATAAAGCTTTTAAGCGTTTGGTATTTTTTATTATTATTTAATGCTAATAAGGATCCGAATAAATCCGATTTTATAAAGCCTTATTAAAGTTACGATAATTTAAGGTTTTTGCCGCTTTTTAAAAGTTATTAATATTTAAATACGTTATAAAGCTTTTTTTTGCCGAAATTATAAGTTTCGATAATATTATACGCATTTATTTTATTAAGGCTCGTATTAATTAATATAATCATAATTATATAATACGGTTTGTAAATTTAATTATTTAGGTTTATACCAAATATAAAGGATTTAATATAAATAAAGCCGTTTTTTTTAATGCTAGCAATTTTTTTAAAAGCTTTTTTATTTATATTAAATATCGGATTATATTAATATATAACTTATAAAATTATATCGGTTTTATAAACGAAATTTAAGATACGATATACGATATTTCTTAAGCTTAAGGTTTAAACGTTATAAATAATGCTTCGGAAATTATTATAATAGCTTTTAATAATTATATTAATCCGGCATTTATTAATTCGAATAGCCGCAAATTTCGTAACAATTAAAGCAAAGCTATTATGTTTATTTTTCGGATTCGATAAAATTTTATCGTAAAAAGTATTATTTATTATCGAAAGTAATTTCCTTTATTTATTACATATGCTATTATAATATATAAGTTTTAAGGTATTACTTTATATTAAATAATATACGATATTTCGAATCGTAAATTTATTATTAAATTATTATATATAGCCGTTTTTAAAGTATTTATATTATAAGGCTTAATATTCGATATTTTATTTAATTGCGGCCGTTTTTATTACGAAAATAATTATTCGTTTATATAAATAAAACTTAATAATTATAATATCCGCTTAAAATATGTTTTAATTCGGCCTTTATATGCAATTTATTTTTGGTAATTCCTTATTTATTAATTTAATAACAATAATTTTAATAATAATAATTTTTATAACATTAATTTTATTTCGTAAAAAACTTTTAAATATAAATGCAATAGCTTTTTTTTTATTACGATAATTTCTCGTATTTTTTATGTTTTTTTAACTTAATTTTGCGTTTTTTTTTTTATTTGCGAATATATATTAAATATTTTGTCGCCTTATAATTATAACCGTTTATTTTTAATCTAAATCGTATATGGCTTGGTTATAATTAAATTAATATTTTCGTTATAAATATTTGGCCTATCGTTTTTTTTAGCTCGAAATTTTGCGAATATGTTATTTTTAAAGATATATGTTTTTTTTAATATTTTATAACTTCCGTATTTATGTTTTATGGCATTAATTTCGAAAATAAATCAGCAGTTATAAAACGGCTATATATAATAAACGTTAATTTTATATTATTAATACGGCGCAATATTAAGCTATTTATAAACTTAAATATATAAGGCCGCTTTAATATTTATATTAATTAATAAAAAATATATAATTTTATTTATAAAAAAGCTAACTTTAATAGTTACGTATATTTTATATGTTTATGCCGGCGATTTTTTATCGATTATATAAATCGAAAATAATTAAGGCCCGATTATTATATTTTAAAATTTAATATTTATAATGTTTTATTTAATAAATCGTTTTTAAGCCATTTTTATTAAAAACGTAATAATTAAATAAAATAATATTTATATATTATTAATATGCGATTTATATAAATACGTATAATAAATACATATTTAAATAAAAATGGCATTTAATTTAATTAATATTGCAAATTCTTTATAAAAACGATAAAACTAATAAGGTATAATAAAAAAAAATATATCGATTAGCTTTTTAAAAATATCGGTAATTTATTTAATGCTGGTATAATTAATAATAATTTAAATAAGCTTTTGGTTTTTTTTAAACGTACGATAAAATGAATTTTTTTTAATGCTAAAAATAGGAATATTACGAATAAGCGGCTTAAGTTTTTAATAATGGCTTTTATTGCTAAAAATAAAGATATACGAAATTTAACGAATTAGCTTTTATATTTTTTCGTTTTTAATTGTATTAATAATAAGTCGTAATTTGCGGTTATTTATAATGGTTATTATATACGAAAGATTTAATTTAAGTGGTAATGTATTAAGAACGAATTAAGGCTGGCGGGTAAGGTGAAGTTGCTGCATAAAAGGTTAAAGCTTAGGCTTAGGGTTAGGGTTAGGGTTAGGGTTAGGGTTAGGGTTAGGGTTAGGGTTAGGGTTAGGGTTAGGGTTAGGGTTAGGGTTAGGGTTAGGGTTAGGGTTAGGGTTAGGGTTAGGG